>CM046863.1:24722552-24989857 GCA_025617745.1 Heliocidaris erythrogramma | reverse complement strand
GTGTCCCTTTTTTCCTTTCTCCTGTCATCCGAATCATTCTGTATGTATTTTGAGGAGTGCCCTTTCCATTGACAAAATCATGGATCCCATTATACATCAAATGTGTTTTACTCTTTGATGCTTTGTGTGGTTATGTGTAAGCGTGCGTGTGTATATATATAATGTGTGTGTGTGCGTTTGTATGTGTGTGAGAGAGAGCGAGAAAGAAAGAGAGAGAGATATAATAGAAGGAAAAGGGGGAAAGAGAGAGGTAAAGGCGATACAAATGAATTATAAAGAATTAAAGCGCGAGAGACACGAAAACGAGTAAAACTAAAGTGTGGGTGGTGTGGGTGTGCATTTTCCCTATTTCATTGTTCATTTTGATTTATATCCAGGAGTTCACTGCCTCATTCAATTGCCTTGTTGTATCATTCTGTACTAGGATTGAGCAACTCCTTGTTCTGTCTGAATAATACATGATCCTTTGCATAGGCGTAGGCTGTGGGGCACAAGGGGGCCATGTCCCCCGCCCTCTCCCCTGTTTTAAAAAAATATATCGTCAACAGAACTTTGTGGTCAATGCACTAGCAATAACCCTATCTCTACTCAAGGTGTATGGAGGTCACCTCCCATCTTCGCCGACCCGCCCCTCCCCCTGTACAAGTCTGGCTACGCCATTGATCCTTTTTCATGTTTGCAGGTGTATGTGTGAACAAATCCAGACAGTGAGCGATCCATTCAAGGTCTTAATACAATGATCAAAGCGCGTTTATCACTTCAGCGTTGATACAATCAGTCGGGGTTATTTCATTTTTATTGAATTCGGTAGGCGATCAGGCTAAGAGATATATACTCTTTCAATTATATTCCCATTTGTATCAACCTGACCTTCTCCCTGTCTCACTCTCTCTCCCTTTTTCTCTTTCTATCTCTCTCATTTTTTTACTTTCTCTCCCCCTCCCTCTCTCTCTCTTTCTACCTCTCATTTCTCCTTATCTCTTTTTCTTATCCTTCCCCTCTTTTTTCTATTTTATAGGTCCCTTTTTATTTCCCCCTCTTTCTGGTTTTCTTTTCCCTTCCTTCCCTCCCCCTCTCCATATTTATATCATTATATCTGCGTCATTACCCCCCCCCCCCGACTTTTTAAATGTTTTTTTTTTTCTTTTTGTCCCCCTTACTTTTTATATCTTTTCTACTTATTCGAATACAACTTTCAAAGAAATTGCCCTGAGTTAATTAAGAATCATATAGTTTATACATTTTAAGATGTAGACGCTTGGCAGAAGGAATAAGTTTTCTTACTTAGAGTTTCGTAAGAGTGTAATTAGGGTATAGTCATTCGCCAAATGTCATGATCTGAAACAAGTAATACAGTGTGTCCCTGAAGAAAAGGAACCCCAAATTTAAGCGTAAATTAATCAATAGCTCCAATTCGTTTCTCTATTTATAAATCACTGAAAAGCTCACTCCCCCTTCCTTCTTATGACATCAAAACCATGATCACGCATGACTGATATGAGACAGTCTGAAGTGGTGTTGTCATAAACCCAGTTTTCCAAAATTAGTGGACAGTGGCTACATTTGGTTCATTATGTTTTTGAAAACACATGGAGTGATTTGGGATTATTAATTATCAGAAATACGCATGTATGAAAAAGCATATATTCTCATCATTCATACAAGACCGTAATTATAATGGAAGGACAATGCATGATCAAGCAAGCATGTAATTAAAGCACATATTATTTTGTTTAACTGCCTCATTTAATCCTCAAATACGTGTCAATGTGCCTAATCAATTGCAAACTGTGCCCTGTCCTAAGTCAGGTGTGGTCTTTTCAACATGATTATGGTGTCATAATTATGAAAGAAGAGTAAATGAGCATTTAAAAAAAAAGGTATTTCTAATAAGTAAAGATCTCATACCTTATCCTGTCTCACCAAATCACAATGATCCAAAATAATGTAGCGCAATTTTTTGTGGACAATTTAAGTTCTGAGAGCAGTGCCGTCACCAGCTTTTTTCAAAGGGGGGGGGGGTGCCTTTTGGAAAAAGACAAAACTTACCAACTAAGAGGGGGCACACAAATGAGGGTTTGTCAAAAGGTAGACCAGTATTTTTTGGGTCTCGCCAGGATCTCGAAGCTTGATTCGTGTCCAGCCTATAGTGCGTACCTAGCACTGACGTTCTTAAATGACCAAGTTTATACCTAGGCCTAACTGAATGACTCAAGAAATTGGAGTGTTACCGTTTTTATGCTTTCTTGCGAATACATATTATATATATATATATATATATATATATATATATAATAACTAGCGGCTTGTCTTGTTCAAAAACTCATCTGCCCCCAATAAGGGGAATTAATTAATAAGGTTGAGGATTTGTCAATCTGTCGGTCAATTGAATCTGGTGTCGCCGAAACCACTAACCCGTCTCCGTGGTCTAGTGGTTAAGGCATTGGCGTTCTAAGCCAACGACCCGGGTTGGATTCCCGGCGGAGACATTTTTCAGCCTTTGCAAAAATTTCAAAAAGGGAGGACAGCTCTGGGGAACTTCGATTGAGCTACGCAATGTTATTCTCGCAATTTCTTTCACAATATATATATATATATATATACATGTTTGAGTGTGCATTAGGGCTTGTGGGGTGTATGTGAAGTTGTATGTGAGCATGTATTTATGAATTACCTTTGAACATGATATAAAAGTACACAACGTTTAACGCTTCAGGAGAGTACTCTTTTCAATAATTTTCAAACGTCACCTGCACAATTTACATTTTGGCGCCTGGAATAGCCACAATTATTGTGGTTACATGGGATGTTCTTTCACAGTATGTGAACAATAGAGCTAACTAAAAGCATGAAATAACCCCGACTGTCAATCAAAGGTGATTTTTAACCCTGGTTTGTTGGTTCAATGAGATCTAACTATTGCTCTGCCGCTGTTACCTTCGTGACAAACAGACTATTTATTTTCAATTACACATTGCTCCACCAAGAAATATGTGTATAATGAACACTTTATATCGATGTGAAGAGCAGCATGAATAGAGCATTCTAAATATTTAAGAATTATTGTATACTCCTCTAGAAATCGTTTAAGAAAATTGCTCATTTTGTACAATATCTTCTCTCACTTTAATATTAAAGAATGTTAAACAAATGAGAAACAACAATGTTGAGGCCTGAAAGGAAACTCATTCTTATTTTACCATAATTTTCATATATGGAACTGTTAAAAGTTGGAATGTCTGGTATTATTATAAATATTAGAAATGGTAGGAGATAAGTTAGAACTTTGCTACACAATATTTTGTAGTCCAAGACACGGTTAAAAAAGTACAGGCGTTTGAAAAGTATGCCTTGTTCGTATTTTGGTAAAATCTCGAAAATACGAAACCCCTTGGCACAGTAAGAGTTAAAGAGTTGGAGTCTCTGCTAACGATACTTAATTCAAACCCCTGGCGGATCATAAAGATTGTGTATACCACCGACTCGTTTTAACTGCCTTGATTTTATATCTGATGTTTTACAGTGTTTGATTCCGCCAAAATGAACGGATGGAATTTAGACATTTGTTGACATGATTTTTATGACGCGCAGTTAATTTAATTTCTCTCCTTTTCTCTTTACCCTTTTCCCTCTTTCTTTCTCGATTTTTAAAATGTCTCTCTGCAGAGAAATGCGAAACTCGTGAAGTGGTCATGACCCAGCCAGGAACAGTAGTCCAACATGTCCAGGTAATTTACCACATCATGTTTTATACTTTTTAAAGTTTTTTTTAATTTAAAAAAATGAGCTTCCTCACTTTTTTTTGGCTACTTTGGAAGAATGTCAGGAGAAGAAATGTCCCCTAAAAAGGGTTGTTTTTCAAATGGCCTCACATTCAAAATACGACGAGAAATATATGAAATGATTCGACCAAGCTTTTATGCCGCGTGCGTGTGTAGTCCCATATACACATTTCAGTGTGCGGTCCATGTGAATTTCAAGAAGATTGAGTCAGTTTCCTATCATTTTGATGATTCCAAAACCTTACACTATACATCTTTTCTTATACATATAATCAACATTTTGCTATTGCTTCCAGGCAGTTTCTTGCGGAGTGTAATGACCTGGTCAGAACCCAACTTTATCCATATCCATTATTATTAACCCATAGACTACGGGAACCGGGTGGCTCCTGTATTAAGCCTATGAAAGTTGAAGAATTCAGTAGTCAACGGGTTAATAATAATAATAATAATAATAAATTGTTTCTTTTATAGCGCCATATCCAGTTCAAACTTATCAAAGCGCTTTCGTACCGTTTCGTACTGTTTTCTAGGAGAAAATTCAGTATGAACATAATTATAAGACCAACTATAACTGTTGTAATGCAGTGTTGTAATGAACCATATAAAAAATGACAATGTGTATGTGTATGTGTTTGAACAGGGTGTTTCAAGAAACATCGCATTTTATCCTATCTTCTGTTTATAGGATGTTTCATTATCGCATCGTGTCATAACGTGTCATTATTTTGCTCTTTTAATTTTCTCTCTCAAATTGCCAGGTGACTAGCATGACGACCAATCCCCTGATGCCACGTGGAAACCCACGTGATTGGCACACTACTCTTTGTTCCTGCTTGGAAGATGTTCCGGTCTGTAAGTATGCCGTTAATATATGGTTCTTATAGTCCAAAATCTAGCTGATTTTATTCTAAGAGCAAGTTCCCCCATTACGCGACCTCCCCCTACCTACCTACGAAGATGACGTGTTGATGAGGTAGATTGCTTTAATAAATAAAGCCGTATGCACACATAAACACACGTACTCGCGCGCACGCATGCACAACACACAAACAAGCACGCAATCACATGGGCCAAATACATGGGTAAAATGTTAAAGATTAAGCTTTAAAAAAAGTTTTCTTAATTAACATTTAGTGCTAAATTTGTCATTTCTGACATCAAACATTGAATTTAAAGATATCGCTGTAAGTTCAAGTCGCCATAGGCCTATTTATACCCTATTCCCTGGCATCACCCCAACCCCACGCGCACATGAATCCGAGGTGCCTGCTTTGGCAATGGTTACTTGAGCTTTTTTCAGTAGCACAAAAAAGTTAAAGGGATTCGGCAACTTTGTGGAGGCTTCATTTAATAAATTGTTGAATTTTGAACCTGTCATGTATAATGATGTTCAGAAGGATAAATAAATAGGCAGGCATACAAAGGTTTTCAAATATATAATGCTATTATTCATGTTATTAGGATATCTGTGACTGAATACTCCCATTTACGAAAGCTTATGACCATACGCTTTAGTTTAAGGCTGAGAAAAATGAGTCTGTCATTTCCGGTCACTTGCATGTTTACTTTTGTGAAGCACATGATGATTTGAAGTGCTTTTCCCCCATGGGATTCATTTTTACACCATACTACATACACTGATAGCATGTAAGGCAAGACAGCTCAGATTTTATCAAGCCGCCACAAAGTTACCTAATCACTTTAAATCATGGTGCGTCCTGAGTTACCCCACAGCAGAGATCGTTCTTGGTCACTGAATTTGTTCCCTACTTTGCCACTTCGCGCAGGTGGGATTTTCCAGTCTCCAGAACATTGTCTGTTGTTCAGTCGGCGGGTACTCGTTTTTTCCAAACGTTCATAATTCCGAAGGTTCGAAATTCCGAAACACAAATTTCCCATAGCAGGGACGTGGGGGGGGGGGGGGGGGGGTCATAATTCCTAAAATGAAATAGGGTCCATGATTCCGAACATGTTACTCTGAAGGTTCGTAATTCCGAAAATGAAAACGGGTTCATAATTCCGTAGGTTCGTAATTCAAAAAAGCAATAGAGCTCTACATAACTTATCAGAATTACGAACCTTCGGAAATATGAACCACTTTTCACTTTCAGATTTATGAACCCTATTTCATTTTCGGAATTACGCACCGGCGGAGTAACGGTCCTTCGGAAATACGAACCTTCTGAAAAACGACATGTAACCGTTCAGCCATGCGTGCAAAGATACCTAACAAAAATGGTACTATCATGAAGGAAAGATTTCTCTATCAAGAAATGCCATAAGATTCTTGCTGGAAATTTCGTATTTCAAAAACTACAAAATTGAAAAGTTGTAACGGGAAATTTAAATGAATAGGCTTATACTCTTAGCAGTATCACAAACACACACCACCGACTCTCCAAAGTAACATGAAATTACCGCGTTAGCTATAAATCCACATTTGTGCCAGGGCAAGGGAGGCATAAACATATCAATAATAATAATAATAATGATAATAATAAAGTCAATGATAATAAAAATGACAATAATAACACTGTATTGTTACTGATATCAGAAAGAACTGCTGCGTACTAACATTTATCCCACTATAATTAATAATCATTATTATTGAATATCATTATTACCATCCTCCTCATGAACCCTATTAGGACAGGAATTATTTCAGGCCTAAATTGATCACATTTTGGTTCTTCAAAGTGGCAACAATAATATATTTCTTTTCGTTCTGCATGGTTCTAATAAGGTGTCATGTCTTTGAAAACAATATACATGGTTAGACATTTTGTCGAAAGGTTGAACATAATTGCCAATTTTTATTAAAAATAAAATAATTTTAAGCCTCTCAATGTGTTGCCAATGGAAGGAATTTAAAGCTTATTCTCGTTTTAAATATTCAAGGCATCAAAGGCAATACGGTCATGCAGCATAAATGGACATAGTGTGTGCAAAAACAATTCGCTCTTTCCACTCATGCATCTGGTATATTTTTGAGAGCTCTGAATCAAAATTTGTTGAGCCAAAGCACAAACTATGGTCGATTGTCTCTAAAGAGTTAATGTTCTATAACCTACAGGTCTGCTTGGATTATTCTTTAGTCCTTGTCATCAATGCTGTATTGCTAGTGATATGGGAGAGAGCTGCTGCATACCTTGCTGTGTACCTAACTCACTCATTACTATGAGGACCCAGATAAGAGGACGGCACAACATCCAGGTACAAAGCTGAACATGTACATCAGGGCCCTGTTTCATAACACTTGTTATCTATAACAACTGCCCCATTTCTATGACAAATTTGCTCTTAGCCAATCAGATGCAAGGATTTCAGTAGCTTATAACAATTACTGTAACTTGTTCATTGAACATTGGCCCAGGATAGTTTACAATATTATCTCTTACTGTGCCGAGTGGTTTTTTTTGTTTCAAGATTTTACTCAAACACGACCAATGGTTTCTTTTCAAACACCTGGGCCCCGTTGCATAAAACTTACCATTAACGTTAACTTTGCCATCAATGGTAACTCCCATGGAAACCTTGATTTTGATTGGCTGTCGAGTGAAGTTACCATGGTAGTTACCATTGATAGCAGAGTTACTATTAATGGTAAGTTTTAGGCCCTGCACTTCTATAACCATGTACCATATCGCAAGATGTTGCGTACAAAGGTTGTTGGAAATTGAGTCAGCTTTCTAATGATACTGACAATCTCTACGTTACTAAAATGTATGCATGAACATTATTGTAAATAAAATGAGTTTTCTTTTAGTGTAGTTTCTATTCCTCATTTTTTTTAAACCATTGTTTAATATTACAATAATAAAATATACTGTACAAAACAAAAAACTGACATTTTCTTTTTAAAATGTGAAGAGTAGCATATAATAATTATCGGATTTCAAAAAATATATATTTATAATCCTTGATTCATGCTCTAAACATTGATATAAATCGACCACCACATACATATTTCTTGGTGGAGCAATGTGTGATTGAAAATACCAAGTCTGTCACATATGTGACACCAGCACAGTTAAGGATAAGTTCTATAAATCTTTTTTAGAGTGACAGGACTGGTAGAAATATGAAGAAGACCTGACTGAAGATGCAAGAGCAGAGAGAAGTGTTTCTTTTTCTTTCTTTTTTTTTAAATTAGGCATTATGATAAAAAAAATAACAGGATGGTCCGCAGTGATGACTTTATTCCTCTCTTCTTTTTATATTTCCTCATAGGGTACTATCATGAGTGATTGCTGTCTGTCGACATTCGTGGGACCATGTGCACAGTGTCAGCTAGCCCGCGAAGTGAAGGCTATCAAGGCTGGCAAAGCTCAGCCCTAGGAACACCACAGAGATCCATTACAGATAGCTCCTTGAAGGCCACTGGAAAAATTACGACTCGACTACGACTCGATTACGACTCTGCTGCGACTTGAATGCGACCTTACTACGATTCTACTACGACTTGGTTAAGATTAAATTACGACTCAATTTTCAAAGCAATTACAAAGATGTAAGACATAAAGCTTTTAAGTTTAGATTACTTCTGAATGAGGTGGCGTGGTCTAGTTGAAAAGGCCAGACTGCTACTGGGTCAGAATATCAGCCACAACACTAACGTAATTTGGCAAGATATTAATGTAAATTTGCCACTCTCCAACCTGGTGAAGTAATACACCCAGTAGGAAGGATTTCCGTGTATGCCTGAGCACCTGATCATGGTAGCTCGGCTACAGCCTGGGTAATAGCGGTTTAGCGCTTTGTGTACTCAGGATGAACATAAAGATATTGCGGTCATTCATCGCAGTGACGTCATACCAGTCGGCTTAAAATATTTCCCCATTTCATTTTACTATTTGTATAGCTAGTAAGGATCTCCATGAAGGAGAATTCTCGTCTTTAGAATAATCATACGTAATCTTTCCGTAATTTATCCAGTGGCACTCCGGTCGTAACATATGTACGGCGGTCATTAGTTCATTAATATCTCAAGCACTATCTGTTACGTAGGGGATACGGATATTAATAGTAATAGTAAATGCGATTATTTGTATCTAGTAACTTCTAATATTCAGAATGATTTCTTCATCTTGTTCAATTTTTATATTTGAAAAGAAATATCAATGCTTAGCCACATTTTAGCCTGTTTTTATACATTTCTATATAAAAGGATCTTAAAGACATGTGTGTGTATGTATATATATATATATATATATATATATATATACACACACACACACATACACAGACACAACATAGGGCTTGTACTGGCATGTAGACACTTGCACAATTTTTTTCTAAAACACACTATCTATGAAGATGAAATAAGTAGTCACTTCTTTGTAATTTTGCGTATTATCTTAGCTTGGTTGTAAGAGTTGATCTTATCAATTGATATGAATAGAAAGACACATCAGTAGTTTAGATTTGATTTACATGTTTAAAAAATGTGGACGTGTCATTTGCCTGAAGTAAAGAACTTTTATAGATTGTATACTTATATTTGAATGACGTAATACTACTGTGAAAATGTATATTATACGAAACTGTAGCGATATAGAAATAGCTCAACGAGATATTGCATTTATTCACTGTCTTTCCCAAAATTAATGAAAATAGTCCTGTAGTTTAAATCGCAGTTCATACTGAACAAGTTTTGATAAAAGAAATAACTCTCGAACAAATTAATCATGCAGGTGGGGAGAGAGATTTGTGAATAACAATAGTAAATATGACGCTTTTCTTTGACAACATGCAGAGACATCATTATGGTCAAACACTTATAAACTTGTCAGATACAAAAATGCCGATATAATGCACTTTGTTTCCCGAGTTGCCCAGTTCCCCCAGAGTTGAAACATATCAAGAAAACTTTGTTTTTTCCAGGTGGATCTGTTAGTTCAAAATAGCTAAGCTACATATATATCAAGCGCGGTTTAGGGTAGAAACAAGATCAACAAGCAGAAAGTTTCATTTAAACTGTTGCCGCGTAGAGTTCATAACGATGAATTTAAAAAGTTTTCATGTTCTTGCCTTTTGATCGCTTTTACAAATGTATGATATGTTTTTTTTTTTTTTTTTTTTTTTTTTTTGGTTTAATTAGTCTATGATGTTCGCTTTGGTTGTAAGGGGTTAAGAGATTAGGGTAGTTATTGCTGTACTAACTATTGAAAAAGCTCATAATTTTGTAAACTTATAGCTTACTAGTCCAAACTCAAACGCCAGAGACTTGAAAGTACCTGCGATAACTGGCGCAGATACGGAAGGGATTGGGGATACGTGCCCCCTCCCCCATTGCATGAAAAAATTATCATAAAAAGAGGAGGAAAGATAAAATGGAGATGGACATGGAGAGGGGAAAGGAACACTACCGAAGACGATACGACGTTTTCCAGGACATCCCCCTAGTCAGAGGCCATGCTAATTCGTATTTCATCCTCCTAGCAAGATTGGTGCCCCCCCCCCCCCCCCTTCGATGTCAGTGCCCCTCTTCAATGCCTGGACCAACGTTTGGCTTGTGGGCTCATAAGCCCTCTCACTACATTCACCAGTGCCGTTGGCTCATGATGTGTCCAAACAATAACCGATAGTAAATGTTATTTTTGTCATATTCCATTCACAAGTAAAGTCTAATTTAATGTAATGACTTATGTGAAGAAAAGCAAGAAGAAAAACAAACTGGCCTGGTATGTCAGGCCATGAATGCTGGACATGGATTTTGACACAACACTGTAAACAAGATAAAGAGATTTATTACTTTCATATCCACAAAACACCATTTAAAAAAACTGCTTTTACACACGTTAGGTGGTGTATCAATGAAAATTAGTCTTTATTCTACGTAACTCTCGTACATATTTACCTGTACTATGTAAGTACATATCACAATCTCCTGATTTATAATGTACCTTTCCTTTTTAGATATTGTTTAGTAGGCGATTAACTCTATTCTCACATGAAACTTAAGTTTGTTACTCAATAAAAAAAAATCATACTAAGTATACATTTTTGTCAGTTCATTACTTTAATGTCCATTTATTAATAAGCAGTTCAACCTTTGTGACATGCTGTGTTGTGTGAAAGCAGAAAAATCAACAGGGTGGTAAAAGTTAGTCATTTATAATTTGTACAAACATTATGGCTAGTATATTTAATAATTAGAGTTTGGCAAGTGAAAATCCACCGATAAGTTTGTGTACCATATCTCAACAGGGATCGTGGAAAGGATAACATATTAACATCAAATGTATAACTTTTCTCAGTAACCATATCTATCAAAATTAGAGGTGCTTCATAAAAATCACAAATGGAAGCAATATCAAACACTTTATCAAACACAAATACATCTTGTCGGTCACACTCTTTAAAGAACTGGGCAGCGTTCCATCAAGCGTTAATATCAGTGATTTTTACCGACAACTGTTAAAGCTACTGAAAGCATTGCATCTGATTGGCTGATAGGAAATTTGTCAGTAAAAATCACTGACAAGACACTTGATGAAACGCCCCCAGGGCCCTGTTTTATAAAACTTGTCATTAATGACAAGTTGCAATAACTGTTATAAGCTACTGAAATCCTTGCATCTGATTAGCTGATAGAAAATTTGTTAATAAAAATCACTGACAAGACACTTTTTTTTTTAAATGTATTTATTGAATTTTACTAAATGCAACAAATCAGGTACAAAATCAGGACAATCATAAAATATGAATAATAATTACAAAAACAAAAGAAAAACCCCCAACAACAACAGATAAAAATAAAATAAAGAGAGCAGCTAAGATAAAAGTAAAATAAAGAGAGCAGCTAACAAAACAATACAAAGGACCTGAGAGGATGCCCATAGCCAACCGAAGACGACCCCACGAAACGAACCTGGCAACGAACGGCTAATCACCCCGCCCACTATATTAGCGACATATACAAGGCAGATCCCACAACTGTGAATGATCGATTAATAGTTGACACACACACACACACACTCTCTCTCTCTCTCTCTCTCTCTCTCTCGGAAAAAAGAAATCCAGTAACATCATGAACACATGACATGTACAGTCGAAACCCGGTATAAGGTGGCCAGATCAGAGCGGAATGTCATGCATCTCTGTGTTTTGCATGAAAATGAAATAAACAAAGAAATGGTAAAAAAATCGAATCGAATGAACCAGTTATGACCCCTTGGCCCTACCATACCGAGTCCCCACTGCAAAATTCGTATTCACTTTTAATACACATTGCACATCAACATACACGCCGAGATGAAACCTGCCTGAAACGAAAATATTACACGAAACGGGGAAAACAGCCATCCGGCCGGTCGATACGCGGAAACACCAACGGGCAACCACAGACATCCACCCCAACGCTTTGGGCCCAGTAGAGGAAAAAAAAAACCTCTCGGGCCGAGTACCAATCTTTATAAGTACTACATACAGTTTACAACAGTATAAATTATGAAGGCAGTTACATCAGATCTCTAGAAACAAAATATTTTGTGTATGTAAAGCCATGGCCACTGTTACAATACTCAAAATGTAAATCTCCATTTTCGAAAGTGAAGTGGAAGTTTGTTGTTTTTCTTGGCAATACGGTATTCAATATCCTTATTGGACGCAATGTATTTCTTATAACCTTCAAACTTTGGTGTTTTGTTTTGGAATTTACAAATATAGAAATAATATTTTAGTAGGAGAAACAAATATGTTAGGAATTTATCATCATCAAACCCAAACATTTTTTTCAAAAATGGACACATTTAGTGGTTTGTTGATTTTTTGAATAATGGCCTTTATAGTCTTATCCCAAATAGTTTTAACAGCAGGACACTCAATGAAAAAATGTTTGTAGGTTTCAGGAGCAGTATTACAAAAAGAACAGTTAGGGGTGTCTTTTCTTTTAATTTTGTGACTGACAAGACACTTGATGAAACGCTCCCCTTTAGGCAATTTCCTGACGAAGTTTGTTTATTCTTTATTAATCACCAGGGTTGGGTATAATTCCACAAAAGTTGTTCCTACGTAGTTTCGTTGGGCAATTGTTTTAGTACAATATTTTTACAATACATCTCCTTTTATTTACTAAAAAATCAAATCAAAACGTAATTAAAGCAAGGATTTTAAAGCTTATGCATTTGTTCTTTTTCTATAATTGCTGATTTTTCTACATGCAAACATGAGTGTCATGAGAATATCTAATTATTATGGTTTCGATATGACACTATTACATGCTATTAGTCCGACTGCACAGATCCATTTGGCCGTAACCTATGTTCTTGATACTTTAAGATTTCTAGTTCATATTTCTATTCAGTTAACAAATAGGCATATTGTCCAATGTTCTGGGCGCAATTATGCACTAGTCTCGTTTATGATACATAATAATGTACAGTAGGCAATACCATTTCTAGTACGAGGATCATCAAAGGTTAATTGCTCTAACAGGATGTCCAAAAACGAAGTCCCATTTATAATAATGATGTTAATAATAGTAGTAATGATAGTACTAGTAATCATTACATTAATAATGATCATATGGTTTTGTTTATTGAGGGTATATCCTCACCGATATTGATATTGCCCTTTCGTAGGGTCCTGCGAATATGATTACCGCAGCTTTTCTAGGAAACCATTTCAATTGCACCTGTAATGGCCAGTAGTATTGACAAACCACCTAATTACTCCAGGCTACGAGATCGACAGCCCAAGATATAAAAAATGCCGGTCTTGCGTTCTATCTGAAATCTTTTTTGAGGGTTCCCATTTTAGCCCCTGTATTACTAAGTTTTGTCGGTCTCGTGGGCCGTCGTTCTAGTAGGCCGTCGGTTTTCTGGCTCTTTTAGAACTTTCCTATATTTGCTTTTGAATTTCTCCTCATTGTTTTCCTCGTCTGTAGTCAGTCTTTTGGGGGCTGTACTGCACATGCTCCGGTGACAATTGCGCAGCGGCCAATATCTCACAGTATGCGAATTCTCCAATGCAACCCAGGATCAAACGCTACAACTAACCCTGAGCCCTAACCCTATACCTACCCTCAACCCGATTTCAATCCTGGGGGTTGTTTCATAAAGCTGTTCGTTAAGTTACGCATGACTTTACGAATGACTTCAATATGATAAGCCAAATGGGATGCCCAAAGATTTCCTGAAGTTTTAACAAAGTGTGACTGTATTTTCATTAACCTCAATCAAATTATGGCAAAAAAATATAATTTGCTTAAAATGTTTGCTATAATAAGAATGTTAATCTACATCTGCACAGTTCAACTTTAGTTGATGCAGTTAAAAATGATTGAGCCCATTTTGCCTGTCATATTCATTCGTACAGTCATGCGATGACTGTACGAATGAAAACACCCACCTGACCCTATATCTTTGACGAATAAAAACTGTAGCAATGTCGTAGCAATGTCGTAACAATTTCGCAGGAGCATAAATCGGTGCACCCTCGTGAGCTGCCGGTCTACTGGGAGGTCTCCATTTTCAGAATCAGCTTTTTTCGTTTTCCTTTTCTTTATCGCATCTAGTCCAAGCTGGGTTCCATGGCAACGGGTAGATGTTGACGGAGATGTTGGTATAGAGAGGATGAAGTTCTATGGTTGGTGTCTCGTATACTAGATTACATAACCCGTCGGTCTTCATTCGCTGCTGATAATTATAAAGCATACAATTCCTTTGGGTGTAAAGAAAGAAAGGGGTGGAGAAATTAGTATAGGCTTTTTACAAGTCATGTGATTTTTTTTAAACCTCGTACTATCTTTTCTTTTTTGGGGCTGTTCGCATTTGCAGTTTTTGTCCCGTATTATCTCCTTAGCCAGAGCGCTAAAGCACCAACTTTGATGGGGCTAACCCTTCTTTCATCCAGGGTTAAAATAATCCCGTACTATCGTGGAGTTAGCCCACTTTTGGTAAAATGCAATTTTAACAGAAGGTGGGCTAGCTTAGTCCCGTACTATCGGTGGGGCTAATTCCTCGTTAAACCCCACTGATAGTACGGGACTAACTAAAGCCAAATTTTGCAAGTCTAAAATATCACCTAATGTTTAATGGTAGCAATCAATTATTAAAAAAAAAAAATATGTATCAATATGAAAACGCTTTCACTAACATTTAATGGTTTAACGTTTAAGGAGTATGAATATATTAAACCCGCCCTATTCTCTTCGAGCGCGTACGGTTGTGTCGACCTGTCCAGTGGCGGATCTAGCCGGATTAGACACAATACATTTTATAGGCCCGCTTTGTTCACAATGGCGGCCCGTAGAATGTATTGTGTCTTACCAGGCTAGATCCGCCACTGCTGTCTACCTACAAGTCACTTTGGCCCGTCTTCGGTACTCCTGGCTAACTTAAACGGCTTAGTCCGAAATGGTGGGTAGCGTCGCGTCGCGTTGACTGGAACACCACCATTCGTCCAAAGCACCCCGGTGTTGCCGAAAGGGTGCGTTGACCTTTTTCTAGATATTGATATTATTAGTATTATCATTATCAGGGGAGGATCCAGGATTTTTTTTTTTTAAAGGGGGATGGACACAGAGGTACACCGTCGCTTGGTCTACCACCACTTGGTCTAATCACCAGTTCGTCTACTTACCATTTCGTCTAATTTCCATTTGACCTAATAACCAATTCGTCTAATACACAGGTTGGCTAACCACATTTAGTCTAAAACCCATTTGGGCTAATTTTCACTTGGGCTAATTTTCACTTCGTCTATTTCCAAATAGTCTAACAGTCATTTTGTCTACCAGCCACATAGTCTAATATCCATTTTGGCTACACCTACTTTGGCTAATACCATATGGTCTACCTATCATTTGGTCCAATTCCATTTAGTCTAATAACCAGTTGGGCTACTTATCATTTAGTCTAACTCCCATATGGTCTAATGACCATTTGGTCTAATATCCAATTTGTCTAATAACCAGTTAGGCTACTTATCATTTGGTCTAATTTTCATATAGTCTAATGACCATTTGGCCTAATGACTTTTTATTCTTCTGGCCATATAGCAGCAAGTTCAGAAAGGACTCGGGAAATGAAACTTTAAAAAATGAAACTTCAAAGAAGTCATCTACGTAAATGTGCACTATTAGAGTTATTCACCTTGTTGTTGCTTATATCAAGATCAATCAATATCCCTACATTTTACATGTTAATTATTTAATTCATTAAACTCAATTACATGTATTTAGTATCATGTTTTAGTAATTAAAACATTCATACGTCTCCTCTTCCTTCCATGACTTAAGTAGAAGAACCTGATTTTTTACTGCACTTCAAATTATGTTTGTTTGGTTGATAATCTGTTATTCACGTTTCTTATTTGATCCGATGTACAAATGTTTGTGCAAGGAGTCAATAAAAGCTAGGGGTGGTGCCAGGGTATTTTCATATGAGGGGCAAGACGACCCACAGAAAAGGGGGAAACTTAATTATAAATGGTGAAGAAAAGAATGGAAAATGGCGTTTTAATAGTTAAGTTGCTGAACCCTTACATTGTATTTAACACACATAAAATTTTAAGGATAATATTTTCTAATCTTTTTAATATGCAATTATGCTCTACTTCTAACTTGAATGCGAACAACCCAAAATACTATGTTCTTGTTGAAGGTCATGCATGAAGCTTGCATTATAGGCCTACAGTGATTTCATGACGAAGATGCCACAAAAGCGTTTAATTTCAAGCACAATCTCTCAATAAATGAGATAGATAGGACTTTATGTCACTGACATGAGTTACAATAGATAAGTGCGAGAGAGCGTACCGAGCAGGCTTCGGGCGGGGGATATCTTAATTGCTGCAATATTATTAAACATTTAATTGGGCACTGTGTCCCCAGCTCTCGCTAAGTTCCTGCTCAAAGGTGTCACACTTTGTCATATCAAGAACTAAATATTCTGCCATTAAGCTTCCCAGATTCTTTTGAGCTATGCAAACTGCTTTTTTCAGGGGCGGCGCTACAGGGCGGTGGCAGGGGGCCGTTGCCCCTATGATTTTTCAAGTGACCAAAAGAGAGAGAGAGAGAGAGAGAGAGGAAAAACGAAAAAAAAAAGAACGAGAAGAAAAAGAAAGAAGAGTATGCAACTATTATTATCATTATTATTATTATTATTATTATTATTATTTGTTCATCTAAAACGTAAATTAACTCGTTGGCAGGGGCACAATGCCCCCCGTCACCTTTCCAAGCACCCAAAAAGTGTCTCCTGCTACCCACAAAAATGCCGCTGTTTATACTTGTTCACTGCCTTCTTTTACTTCTTTTCAGGCAGTGGCGTATCTATAGGTATTATGACACCCTGGGCAAACAGTAAATTTGCACCCCCTCCCCGAGTCACATTATGTTATGCGAGAAAGCGAGGCGACCGAGCAGCAATTTTTATTTATTTTTTCTTCCAGGGGGTCCTTTATTCATCATCAACATAACAGTTTTTTTTACAAAAGATCTTAGATATATATATGTTTTTTTCCTGATTTGTTATGTAAATACTTTAACAATAGAGTATATACCATAATATAAAAAATATGCAGCCCCACAGCGGTGTATTGGATAGTTTGACACAATATAAATTGTGTACAATAATATTATATTACGTACAAAACTAATGAACATAGAATCTCGCCATTTTTCTTCTTTTTTCTAACAGATATCAGTATTTTTTTTGGTTTTTGACCTCAGCTCAGGATAGAGTAGAGTCAAGACAGCAACCCCCAACCCCCCCCCCCCCCCCTAGACCCTTTCAAAAAGCTCTGGCCACAACCTGTCCAGGGATGGCCAACAAAATGACGCATAGTGTTATTGGTAGGTGCGTAGACGAAAAGGGAATAGCCCAACAGGCAATTAGCCTTACTGATAATTAGACAAAGTGATTTTTAGACAAATTGGCATTTAGACCAACTGACAATTAGACTAAATGGAAAATGGACTAAATGAAAGTTAGACCAACTGCACATTAGACCATATAAATGCTACGTAGAGCTAATGGATACTAGACCAAGTGGATTTTAGACGAAATGCCTGTAGACCAATTAGTTTTAGACTGACTGGGTATTAGACAATCTGACATTAGACGAACTGGTAGTAGACCAAGTGACAACAAAATAAAGTAGACGAAATGGTAATGATACCAAATGGTAATTAGACCAAGTGATAATTAGCCCAAGTGGTCATTAGACCTTCTGGCTATTAGACCAAGTGCAAATTAGACCAAATGAAGAGTGGACCAAAAGGGTTTAGCCCGAATGAAGGTAGCGCATCTGGAAATTAGACCAAGTGATTTCAGCCCAAGCGTGCATAAACCGGCACAGATATGTAGGGCTGTCAACTTTGGAGGGAAATCCGTATTTTAAATCGTTCAGGGGCGAGTGGGGGATTTGTTTTTGCGCCAGCCCTTCCAAAAGTTGCTCAGTGGAGGGGGTGGGGGGGGGGGGGGGTGGGGGGTTATCAGACTTTATGGGGTCCACTTTTCCTCACATAATTCTCTGACAAGCAACAAAAGGTCTATCAGTTCTAAAGGGGGGGGCACAAAGCACACTTTTCTTTCTAAACGAAAGGGCACGGGCCGGGATCCGTAAATTTGCCATTAATATTATGATTGAAAAATTCCAAACGCAAGCTTTCTGCAAAACCAGGAGGGGATCCTGGATCCGCCCCTGAAGACAGGCCTGCATTTCTGTGCCCCCACTTTTTTTTTTTTTACAAAATCCTGGATCTGCCCCTGATGACAGCCCTGTATTTCTCTGCCCCCTTTTTAAAATCCTAGATCCGCCCCTGACAATGATAATAATAATAGCAATATCTAGAAAAAAGCCAATGCACCCTTTCGGCAAAACCGGGGGTGCTTTGGACGAATGGTGGCGTTCCAGTCAACGCCACCCTAGATAGAGAGAGTAGCGACAACTCAAACCAGGTGTGGCGTGCTGAGATTGTACCCGTGCTGGAATGTATACCGCTATTTTGCACATGCGCGGGAAATGGACTACAATTTGAGAATGCCTGCAAGCATGCCGAGTTTGTAGCGTTCTGAGATTGCCTGCGTCTGGGCACATTATGGTCAATAGGCCCCATTCAATAGCGTTTATTACGTAAAATTCTTACCTATTTGCTGGGGCTATACAGCTCAAGTCTTTCCGACAAATCTTAGCACGCCGGATGTTTATGAAGTGCGCTAATCGTGTGTGCGCATGCTCAAGTACCCCAAATTGGACTTAACATCACATTGAACAAGATTGTGCTCGTTCGCTACGCTCGCTCGCCAAAATAGAATTAATATGGCCTTTAGCAAAATTTCTGCCCCGACCTGCAACAATAAAGCCCAGATAATATACCAAATTTTATTAAAAGAGAAGTGTTTGTTTTCGCTCATGCTTGCTCGCTTAAACTGTTCCTCCTCCAACTTCCAACAATAAAACTTAGTCTATCACATTAAAAAAACAACAACAAAAACTATCATATACTATCATTTAAACAAAATTTTTTTGTTTTTTTTTTTTTTTTTTGTGTTTTTTCTTCAATGCATGAAGGCAGGTATTCCCATGTGCAATATCAACTCACTATCAACCTAAGGGGGGGGGGCGGGAAGGAAAACAAATATTCCAGCCGTTGTCACCCCCCCCCCCCCCACCCTCTCCCTCACGCACTCTACAATTATGCAACTCGTTACAAAGCTACCAGCCAGTCGAGTATTAAAGGAAACTAGCATTGTGGTTGGTCGATTTAAAAAAATAGTATGGGGTATACAATCATGTTAAGATGGATGAGAAATTCAACTGTACAATGCACCATCAAACACCGAGTTTAAACACCCAACTTTTAAAACAAAAATGTAATACCAGGGGAAATTTTATCATTATAATGCACCAAAATCCTATTTAAAACCAGATTTCCAAAACGTTCTTACCGTGGGAGGTGGATACCCCCTCCTCCGGATACTCATTATATCCTTACTGATCGTTGGTCACCCCCCCCCCCCCCCTCCACGTCCTCCCCTGGCCGAAATCAGTTTAAATGCCATCGAGTACCTGGGAGTTGTAACTGTTTGGGGGGATAGTTGGCCTACATGCCATGGGTGAGAGTATGTTGGTTGTTGTCCGATTAATAATTACCCTAAGTCGTTAATGTCCCGGTGGTAGTTACCTTAGGTGGTATTTGTCAAGAAGATGTCCTAAAGAGTGGATGCCCTAAGGGGTAGTTGTCCGGGGGGGGGGGGTTCGTTTTACACCGTAGCGTAGGCAATTTCGCGACAAAAAAATCATGCAAGTGCTCTGGTGAAAGAGTCTAAGTCGTCAGCGCACATCCTGTAGAACTACTCTATGCAAGTTGTGCACGATCATACAGCCAGCCTGGGAAGCTGAGAAAGGGGGGAAATGAAATACATAAAAAAACAGAAGCTAGAGATACAGTGGAAACTCAGTATAACAAAGGTCCTTGGGACCATCGAAATTGCCTCGTTATAGGAGGAATCTCGTTATATCAGGATTAAAAAACAAGAGATTATAAAGAGCATGGTCCGGAATATTATTACCTTGTCATATCAGGAATATTGTTATATCAGACCTCTTGATACTGAGTTTCCACAGTAGATGGAAGGAAAAACAAAGAATTGCATGAGGAAAGAGAATAGGATAGATGGAAGGTAAAACAAAAGAAAGAAATAAGGAAAGGGAGAGGATAGATGGAAGGAAAAACAAAGAAATACATAAGGAATGAGAAGAGGATGTATGGAAGGAAAGAGAAGAGGATAGATGGAAGGAAAAACAAAGAAATACATTAGGATAGTGGAGAGGATATGTTTTCCTTGCATCTATCCTCTTCTCTTTCCTTCCATCCATCCTCTTCTCTTTCCTTATGTATTTCTTTGTTTTCCTTCCATCTATCCTCTCCCCTTTCCTTATGCAGTTATTTGTTTTACCTTCCATCTATCCTCTTCTCTTTCCTCATTTATTTTTCTGTTTTTTCCTTCAATCTATCCTATTCTCCATCCTTATGTATTTCTTTGTTTTTCCTTCCATCTATCCAACTCCAAGCATTGTAGGGCTATTTCAAAGTTGCGCATGCGTCAAGGACGATAGTGACAAAAAGTTCGTGGGAAAAAAAAAGTTCGCCCCCCGGACAACTACCCCGAGACAACTACCCCTTAGGGCATCCACTCTTTAGGACATCTTCCCCTGGTATTACATTTTTGTTTTAAAAGTTGGGTGTTTAAACTCGGTGTTTGATGGTGCATTGTACAGTTGAATTTCTCATCCATCTTAACATGATTGTATACCCCATACTATTTTTTTTAAATCGACCAACCACAATGCTAGTTTCCTTTAATACTCGATTGGCTGGTAGCTTTGTAACGAGTTGCATAATTGTAGAGTGCGTGAGGGAGAGGGGTGGGGGTGTGTGACAAACGGCTGGAATATTTGTTTTCCTTCCCGCCCCCCCTTAATTGTTGATCATGCAAAACATCTAATAGAGAGTTGATATTGCACATGGGAATACCTGCCTTCATGCATTGAAGAAAAGAAACACCAAAAAACAACAACAAACAAAAAACAAAAACAAACAATTCTTTTTAAATGATAGTATATATAAACTAGTTTTTTTTTTAATGTGATAGACTAAGTTTTATTGTTGGAAGTTGGAGGAGGAACAATTAAGCGAGCAAGCATGAGTGAAAACAAACACTTCTCTTTTAATAAACTTTGGTATATTATCTGGGCTTTATTGTTGCAGGTCGGGGCAGAAATTTTGCTAAAGGCCATATTAATTCTATTTTGGCGAACGAGCGTAGCGAACGAGCACAATCTTATTCAATGTGATGTTAAGTCCAATTTGGGGTACTTTTCCTAGAGGGTGGTTGTCCTGGGGGTAGTTGTCCTAGGGGGTGGTTGTCCGGAGGGTAGTTGTCCGGGGGGGGGGGTGGTTGTCCGGGGGGTAGTTGTCCTAGGGGGTAGTTGTCCTAGGGGGTAGTTGTCTGGGGGTAGTTATCCGGGGGGTAGTTGTCCTAGAGGGTGGTTGTCCTAGGGGGTAGTTGTCTGAGGGGTAGTTATCGGGGGGTAGTTGCCCTAGGGGGGTAGTCGTCCTAGAGGGTGGCTGCCCTAGGGGGTAGTTGTCCTAGAGGGTGGTTATCCTAGGGGTAGTTATCCGGGGGGGGGGGGTTGTCGAGGGGGTAGGAGTCCTAGAACCAATCCCAGTACGTCACACCGGGGTGCTTTGGACGAATGGTGGTGTGCGCGTCAACGCGACGCGATGTGACGATACCCACTCTTTCGGACTAAGCCAACTTAAACTCCAGTCTAAGTTAAACCAGAACTTTAATTTAAACAGACTTAAACCCTAAGTCCCGTCTAAATTTCTTAACAAAGTTAAGCAGTACTAGACTTGAGTTTAAGTTAAATCGGATTTCAGAATGTGATTTTCTACATCACCGGTTCAAAGCGCAGGTTTAGATTGGGTTTAAACCACACTCCAGAATACGGGCCTATATGTTTGTTTAAAGTGTACTCAAACTTGCAATATCGCTTTATAAGTAATATTTGAAGCTCATATTTCGTACATAGTAATGACATATAACCCGTAACATAGACAGCAAATATTTTTACGTGATTCGTACCATTAAAGTTTTCAATAATGGTGTCTTGCACGATACAAATGTACAGCATTTATAACATCTGTTTGTGACATCTAACATAATAAATTCGATAGCAAAGACTTTCGAGAAATCAACAGGGCAAGTTTAATACAAGCAACATTTCGAAAGAATTGCTGGGCAACTGAAATTGTTTCAGGATTATTTTTTGAAAGTTGCGATCGTGTTAAATAATAACAGTAATAACAATCATAATTATAATAATTTATATAATAATTATAATAATGATAATAACAGTCATGAAAATAATGATGACAGCAATAGAGTACCGAAGTGTGACGTCATCAAATTTTGATTTTTGCATTTCAGTATTTTTATTACCATAATTAGGTAGAGCATGATGGAAAACGTTCACACATCAAATTTGACATGAATCAGTTCATGGTGGCACAAGTTATGGCTATATGAATATCTAATTAGCCCCATTGAAGTCAGTGTAAATTGGCCTGGTTCTTAACAGTTTAGAACCAGGCCAATTTAACACTGACTTCAATGGGGCTAAGGAGGTATTCATGCAGCCATATCTCGGGGCCCAATGAGCGAATTGCCATAAAGTTTGGGCTCTGGATGTTTTTCACCATGTTCCTTTGAGATATGGTATAAAAAATGTCAAAATGAAAAAATAGTTTTTTGTGACGTCATCACTTCGGTACTCTATAACAACGATAGTAATGATAATGATATTAATAAATAATAATAGCAATAATAATGATATAGTTGTGAGCATTATATCATTAAAAAGGTTATTTGTTGCAGTTAACTCTTATATATTTCAGTTCACGGTCATTTACTGTATTGTCGATGAAAAATTACTCGAAAATTTCTTTGGGGTTAATTTATTTTCATTTCGTACCACAGTGAGTTGTAATGTAATGTAACGTGACAGCTCGGCATCAGGCATAGGGGATATACATCGGGCTTAGGAAAACAAAACCATCTATACTCAGATTATGGCCAACTCGGCTACAATAGGTAATAATATAGCGCCTGTTGCTTTGTTACGCAAGCATACACAACAAAGGAATATACGCCATGTTGTGCCCAACTGAAGAGCACCCTCACCTTGCTTCGTTCGTAATCGTCTTCTCATCCGCATGATCGATTGTGTCAAAGAAACCGATTTCATCTCTGGCTCGTGAAAGTCTGTAACCTCTGGAATGAAGCCTTGCGGCAAAGTCATCGTCTTCTCCTCCCCATCCCCAGTAAGCGTTAGGCATTCCATTCACTGCATAGAACTGTTGCGTTTTTACACCAACAACACCTCCAAAGATTTCTTTCATGAAATCAACACTTAAAATAAATAAGAAAACGTGAACGGTTAGCCTACATGCCGGTTTTTCGAAGGTTAAAAAACTTCCATTTTCCATTTTAAAGAAAATATTAAATCTAGATATAATCATTGCACATGCGTTTTTACACAAAACCTGTATGAAAAAAATCTATTCTTTCATCAAAAACTAAGAAAATGAAAATTTATGAAAATTTCTGTACAGAGCAAATGGGAGAGGACCTCGCAAGATACGTCACGGAGCTCAAAAAAAGTGTTCAAAATTATGAACGCTCGTAATTGTGAACTTTGGGAATTGCGAACCTTGGGAATCGTGAACCTCGGGAATTATGAATTTTCGGAATTGTGAACCTTCTCAATTGTGAACCTTCAGAATACGGCATTGTGAACCTCAGGATTGTTAACTTTCTAAATTATTAAATTTTATAATTGTGAATCTTCTGACATGTAAATATTAGAAATTGTGAACCTTCAAAATCGTGAATCTTCGGAATTTTGAGCCTTCAGAATTGTAAACATTCGGGGAAACGAACCTTCAGCAATAAGAGTCACCCGCGCCCCCTCCTCTATATTGACAGGATTTTTGACTTACTCCCACTTCCACTTTCGTTCTCCTGAGATGAACAATCGAGGCATTTCTTCACAGCCGTAGTAATTCTGGATATTAAGGGCGAGATGATCTATATCATTGAATACTACACAGTCATAGCTGGTAAAATTAAGGGCCTCGACGAAACCTATCCCTCGCATCATCGCTCTGTTCATCAGAATATCAGTGTTTCTCTGAATATGATTTCAAGAAAGAATGATAACCATTACCGCTGAGTGGTGACCAGTTACACAAAGAATTATGTACAAAATTGTACTATTTCTTTTAGCTGTGTTTTATAAAATGCACCAATGGTATTGTGTTTCTGAAAATAATTGGAAGGAAGAATAATCACCATTTTCCCTGGTTAAGAAAACTTTACATAATTGCAATGTTCGTTTGTTAATTTACCCATTATACTGACCGCTGGTTTGTTGTTTTCCTTGCTACAATCTCTGTAGATGTATCTTAAAACAAAATGTTTTATACCAATGAAGATTCATACTTCATTCAATGAAATTCAGTTCTACAATCACCAGATTCAAATCAATGTACAGTCAAATCTGCTTTAACGACCACCTGTATAGAAAGACAACCTGTCTATAAAGACCACAAATTTCACTTGAACAACGTTTCTCATTGAAATGTGTATTGAAGGAACCTGTCCATAAATACCACCTGCTCATAAAGACCGCTTTTCTTGTCTCCCTTGAGTGGTCTTTATAGACAGGTTTCACTGTATAAGAAATCTATTTTTGAAATATGATATCCATGGCTGAGTAGGTAATTCTCTTTTCCTTCTTCCTTCTACTTGTATTTCTTTCTTTTCTATTTTTCTCTCCTTTCTATCTCATCTTGATTTCTTATCTATGACTGTGTGTATATTGATGTGTGTGCGTCTGTGTGGGTGTGTGTGTTATAAATTTATATTATTCATATTTTGTTATATACATTTCTTTAGTTTTGTTTGCTTCTTTGTAATTATGGCCCTGATTACAAGCAGAATGCTGCTTTACAAGGGTCCTAACCATTATTTTTGTATATTTTCATTGTAAACTATCTTGTTTGTAATTTATTAATGGTTGAGTAAAAATTGAATTGAATTAAATGGAATCGAATCTGGAAGGCCACGTACTAGCCCTTTCGGACCTTGTATATGAATGAATTACACAGCATTCTATTCTTAAAATTAATATAATGATGACGTTAATGGTAAATAAAAACAATAACAGCTACGATTAAATCTACAGAAAATAATTTATGGCTTACAGCACACTAAAACGATCTAGGATGGGAATAAGCAGCAATGTAAATTGCAAAATCGAAAATTAAGGGCCCTCCGGCTGACAAGCAGGCCCAAACGGCTGCCAGAGGGTGAACTGATATTCGGCAGCGAGGTACCCGACTATATATGTACTTTTTACCACAATAATAATAATAATAAATTTAGGAAACAGGAAGTTGAAATTCGGCAAGAGGTTCTGGTACGTGTGGTATTTAAATCATGCAAAATGCCCACAGATGTACCCCGCGGTTCGACTTGACTATTTACCAGACCAATATACATGTAAATCTCAATCAGGAAGGTTTTATGTGTTTGACTTGTTATATCTAATAATAGGGTAGTTTCTTCCAGACTTTTATGGCAGTCGGCTTGATACACGTCGGCTTCATACCTGTTCTGCCATAAAGATGGAGAATTCGAGTTTTTGCCTTTTGAGGAAGGGAACGATGTGCCTAAGGAAGATTGGTAAATGATGATGTCGATTACGGAATGGTGATACGATAGCCACCTGGAAGAAGAAATAATGAATAGAATGATACAATAAAGACTGGAATTAATGTAAATAACGAAAATACTTCGAGAGGTTTGGTAAAGCTACTGCATCCCTTTTTGCAGGAGAAAAATATAGAATTGATTGAATGCAACGGTAAATGGACACGATGGCAGGAAATACCTTTTAAGAACTCCCCTCCCAATGCAGGAACTCTAACAAAAACTATTCATGAAATAATCACCCACTACCACTAGATTTCAACTTGAGTTTTTGGCTTGTGTCCGGATACCATTTGGACTATAGAGCGATAAATGTATAAGCTGTAACAAACCCGGAATGACGATGACTTTCCCCATTTGCAGCCGACATTTCTTATGAGGCGTCATTGCTGGTGTGGGACTGGGTCATCGACACACCGAGTGAGAGCAATATTGTGGGAAAAAAAAGAAGATGCAAAACGAACAGCGCAAATAATCGTTTGAAATACTACCGGAGCCCTGTAGGCTAGTTTACTTCACAGGCTTAATTAACATGATATAACCATGATAACACGAGCGAAATGACGTCTCATGTGACATAAGCCCGGCTCACAAGAGTCGTCATTTCTATTGCGTCACTGGCTGCCCTAATCGAGCCTGTAATGGCAATCAACCCATACGCCAGTTATAAAAAGTATTGTGTGCACTGCTAATTTTTCAATCACTTTTTAAACTATATCACTCTTTCATGTTTCGCAAAAGACCTTAGAAGTCACTGACGTGGTCCTAACGCCAGCAAATAACGCCTTACGAATATGAACGCGGCTTCTTTCGTGGACATCCAATAGACCGCTTCTGTAATGTATACAAATTTATGCACATATATTCTCTGAGCACCTAGTAACGAAATATTCCATGAACCTGCTTTTTTATAAATGAGCCTCAGTGCTTGGAATCGAGTTTATTATTTATAGCTATGTCCGGCAAGCTTTCAGGTTGTCAAGAACAACCTTTGCTTGAAAGGCATGCATAAAATCCGCATATATTACCGAAGCGGTCTATTGGTTTTCCAATGTTATAAAATTAACATGATTTTTATAATTGGAAGTCGGCGAACATATGGCGTTGAATACAACTAACATGAAATAGTTTATAATACCCACAAGCATGAAATAGTTTACAAGAAAATGTATTACGAATATAATTTCTGTCCCTTTAATCACCTTCCATCTCGGTTTGCATGATAAGGGAATCCAATGACCACCAGGGAGGAGCCGGTAATCATCGACATCGACCATTAAATCCAACCCCGTCATTATCTCGTCAATGTGTTTCTTATTTGCCTTTCTGATCATCACGAGACTCTGGATGATTTCATTCGCGACGTCATTAAGTTCGTTAGCTTTGTGCACCAAGTCACCAATGATTTCGGCGTTCACCACCTGGAGGGTGGTCGCATTCTTCTTTGGCAATACCATTTGGCCTTAAATGGAGAAGAAGGTTAATCGAAGTTAGAGAAAATGTATCTATTGAAAACCATGACAGTTCAAGAGGTAAATTTACATGGAATACATCATGCAGTAAAATATAATTTTATATTTTATCATTATCATCGTCATTAAGCATAGAAATACACAGAAATTAATTGAGAAAATGAGGGAGGGGATATACAGTTAACAACAAAATTATTCATACCCCTTGGAAAATTCTAGTTTTTTGCATTTTTCCTAAAAATGAATGGTTAACTGAATTTAATTGCACATCACATGAATACATTTAGTTATCATCTGCAAATGAATGATGTTTCTGGTTTCACCTCATTTGCATAACAATAGAAAAGGTGAATTATCCAAACTGGGTGATGTTCAAAATTATTCATACCCTTGGTGATCTATTGACTTTGTCAATCAGTATGAATCCAGTCCTTGTGATTAATGCTCGTAACACTTTCTTCGCACTGTCACAATGCTTCGGAGGTCTCTACTGAGATATCAGGCCAATACCTGGTCTCCAATGGCCCAATCTCCTTGAGGATGTTGTCCACACATGCCATCACCTGGTCTTCAGGGGATTCGATGGATTTAAAGCAGATTTTGTGTTTGCAGGTGGTGTAGTTTTAGACGTCATGAGGATAGGACTATGATATTGATATTTTCGTTAATATTCCTTACATTTTAATGACAATTCTGTATCTAAGTTGAAACCAAGCACTCTTCCTGGAGAGACTTCCCTAGAGGCATTCACTGTTGCACTCTGTCAAGGGAAGGTATTTCCTGATACTTTTGTTCCATTATGTTTAGGGAGGCCATGGTAGTTGTCTAAAGGTTGGATGGTGCCAATTTTATCAGTTTATTCAGTTACACTGATTGACACATTTTTGATATGGACACCTGCAAGTGGGTACTCTTGTGAAGCTTAAAATACTGATCTTTATGTTCCAGTGCACTGTCAAACTGGTAGCATTTTGTGCACTGCAGCTGGTAACATGGAGGGCATATGGTCTAAATTTGGTTTACATTCATTTTGATATCAAGGATTGTAGCTTTCATACCAAAGATACAAAGAATATACCATATGAAGATTGATATACAGTAACAGTCAATGTGGGATGTGTATGGTACTCAAAGGTTACATACTGTTATTCATGGTGACCTGACGTTAGAGTCATGAAATGACTTTAATATCACCAACATGGCCTTCCTGTGCACTCCGATTAAGAATGGGGCCAATGAATAAAGGTGAACCCTCCCACAGGCAGTGCAAAAGGGAAGGGCTCTTCAGGAATGGTGCTTTGCTTCATAAGTAGATACAGAATTTTTATTAAAATGCATGGAATAAATGACCGAAAATTTCAATATCATAGTCCTGTCATCATGAAGTCGATAACTGCATCACCTGTAGGACACAAAATCTAATGAACTCCCTGAAGGTCAGGTGAAGCATGTGTGGACACATCCCCAAGGAGATTGAGCCATTGGAGAACAGGTACTGGCCTGATATCCCAGCAGAGACCCCTCCGGAAGCCTTGTGACGGTGTATTATATAATAAAGTGAATTACAAGCATTAATCACAAGGATCGGATTCATACTGATTGACAAAGTCAATAAATCAGCAAGGGTATGAATAATTTTGAACATCGCCCAGTTTGGATAACTCACCTTTTCTATTGTTATGCAAATGAGGTGAAACCGGAAACGGCATTCATTTGCAGATGATAACTAAATGTATTCAAGTGATGTGCAAGTAACTTCATTTAACCATTCATTTTTAGGAAAAATGCAAAAAACTAAAATTTTCCAAGGGGTATGAATAATTTTGTTGTTAACTGTATATATATATTACTAAAGGGTACAGTAGGTGGACAGTTGAGCATAGAAATAAGACAAAAACTGTCCACCTAATGTAGCCTTTAGGGTTATATTACATAAAAAAGAGTAGGAACGGAGATAGAGAGGGAGAGAGAGAGGGAGAGAGATAGAAATGAATAAAATTGAGACAAGCATATAGCAAGGGTCAAAACGAAATGAAAACTACACAACTATCTCTAGATCTGCTAATGTCTACACATAAAATACATAAAATGCTACTTTTAGATTGACTTTTTTCAAATTAAATAGAATAATAATAATAATAATGATAATAAGAAGAAGAAGAAAAAAAAGGAGTAAAATAAGAATGATGATAATAAGTATGATAATGAGGACAACATGATAATAAGAAGAAGAAGAAGAAAAAAAAAGGAGTAAAATAAAAAGAATGATAATAAGTATGATAATGGTGATAACAATTATGATGATAATAATAATGATGATAATAGTAATGTATTTAGATATATTTTTCCTATACATGTTCTAATGCGCTTTACAATAATGTAAACATAAAAGGTGTGTTTTGAGATTTATTTTGAAGGTATTGAGAGATGGCTGGTTGAGGAGAATCCTGGCTGGCTTATTCTGCAGTTCGGGAGCAGTAGTTGTGAATACTCTGTCACCAAGTGTGGAACTATGTTGCCAGAGTTGGCAGAATTCTGTGTTTTGGCAGAATGCTGTGTTTTGGCAGAATTCTGCTTTTTGGCAGAATTTTGACTGCTTTAGCAGCTATATTATGCTAGGCAGAATTTGGCTTTTTTAGCATTTTGCGCCTTGAGCACTCCACACAGTGGATTTGGCGCTATATAAGTTACATTTATTATTATTATTATTATTAGAATAAGAATTCTGATTTTTTTTTGGGGGGGGGGGGGTGCTCGTCAGAGAAATTTTTAAGGGAAAATGTACCTGAATTTTTTTTTTTTTGTGCTTGTCAGAGAATTTTGTAAGGAAAATGTACCTGAAAATGTGTGATGACATTTTTTTTTCGTATTGCCTGTCAGAGAAATGTTTAAGGGAAAATATACCTGAAGATGTGTGTTATTTATTTATTAAACTCCCCCCCCCCCCCCCTGGGTAGCCAATGCAATTGATGTAGAATTGATTTCATGTGACAGCATGATGTATTTGCTGTACTTTCTCAATGTGGGTAGCACTGGCACCATAAAATAGCAGAAAGTTGATTTTTTTTTCCCCACGAAATGTGAAAAAGTCGAAGTTGACCTTGCTGACCAAAATACACTGTATACACCTTTCATGAGCTGTAACTGAAAACTATAATGCTCTATATACAAGAACTGCTCTATTATTATTATTCGTAAATCACTGTCTTACTGACTTATTTATTTATTAACTTACTTACTTTCTTATTTACTTATTTACTTCCTTATTTAGTTACGAACTAGTAGATATAAACAAACACACAATACTTACTTACCTTTTTTCGTATAATATAGAGTACATTTTGTTTTACTTACAACCATACCTACTCTATTATTCACTTCATTGTTTATATATATGTATGTATCTATGACTATGTCTATCTATGTCCCATAGCTTGGGGCCGTTGGGGCGACGACCTGATGGATCTTGAGACACAGGTTCTCCATAACTTTTTCGTCTACAGAAGTTATACAGCTGATCAAAGGACATTCCTGTCCACTACTTTATTCGTTCAATCCAGACTTTAGTCAGTCTACCCCTTTTTTCTTCTGCAATCGGTTCCTCCTTGCAAGATGGTGCTTACCAAGCTATTATTCCATCTAGTTACAGGAACAAACCACTGCAGCTGCTGTCTGTTCATCGCAATTGTGATAAGGTGATTATGTTCCCCATTAACTCTCCATTAACTCTCTCACTTCCTTGTTGGACGTACGCGAGGTGTAGTGGATATGCAATAGCCTTCTCATACAATTCGTCTCAAAAGCATTGATTCCTGTTTCAATCTCTGCATTTAATTACATACTTAATTACTTACTAACTAAATTACTTGCTGCTTACTCAATCACTTGCATACGTACTTACTCACTTGTTTACCTACCTTTTTACTGACTTACTTCCTAAATAAATTACCTATTTACCAGTTTACTTACTCTGAAATACGGAAGAATTGGGACATGGCCTCATATGCATAGGAAGTTCTGTAACCATGGCAACATTATCTTCAGGCACTTTCTCTGGAGAATGCAGGTCTGGAATTAATTCTTTTTTGCTGAGGTCTAAAGAAAGAAGAGATTTTGAATTTATTTTATTAAAAAATATGTTGATTTACGATAACAAAGTCATATATAAACATGCATAATATATTTTGCAATTTACATATTGGTCTTGACAAATTTAAAGAGGAATGCATAAATTAGTAGAAATGGAAATTAGTCATGCTATAAATCAAATATAATAAAGTATTAACAGTGGAACTTTTAGTATGAGAAGAACCAACATCACATTTAGCTTATTTTAAAAAATGAACATTTTTAATTTCAATCTAAAAAATCTAAAAAAAATAATATAAAACGAACAAATTAATATATTTTAAAAGGGATAATATATATATATATATATAGAGAGAGAGAGAGAGAGAGAGAGACGGGGGGGGGGGGGGGGAGGGGGATAATTCGAATGAAAGAGAAAGAGATATAACAGAAAAGGAGACGTTGAACTTACCGAGTTGTTCATGTATCTTTGTTCCATTGTAGCTGGTATATAGATTTTTACCTACTGCACAAGCTAGCAGTATTATTGTGGTAAGTTTAAGAAAACCCCGAAAACATCGAAACCCCATCGTTAAGGATTCTGGGAAAAAAGGGACAAGAAGGTAAAATTACAATTGACAGATTATTCAAAATCAAAATTATTTCTAAGGAAATTAAACAGTGACACCTTACTATATATATATATATGTATACCTGACTTTTCTGGATTGAAGAAGGACAGAATATTTAAACTCAAAATTATTTGAAGGGAATTTACAGAAAAATACCGTCCTTATATCCACCATTCTCTATTGGATAAAAAAACACAGGACGGTGGGCTGCAAACCAATTGAAAAAATACATTCATAGTCCAATTTGTGGTCATTTCATTTTCATTTATTTTCATATTTTTCATAAACATACATTTACATTTCAAAAATAAATGCATACATAAATAACATAAAGGTAAATGGTCAATATAATGTAGTCATTTTACTGAGAGAAATATGATGCGACCTACATGAAAGCAAGCTTGTAAAGACATTTGGAGAGGTTTTTAGTTACATCTTAAACTCCTGTTCTCTCATTACAGGTGTTAGGTAAATGAGTTTTAGTTACAACAATTCTCACATATTACAGTACCGTACCTAGATACAGCATCAAAACTTCAGAAGAAGAAACACACTTTCCACCAAACCTGCAAATATTGGGTTACTCATGTTACTTTTGTGTGTGTTTATTTTTAATAATGTAACCGAACATTTGCAGGGTCGGCAGAGAGTTTGTTTGTTTTTCGGACATGTCTGAAATGTATTTAGGTACTCTAATATGTGTACATTGTTGTAACAAGAACTCATTTACCTAAAACCTGTAGTAAGAGAACAGGAGCTTAAGATGTAACTCAAAATCTCTCCAAATGTAACGTGTGTAACCGTGGAATTGCCCAAAAGGCAACGACACAATTGAATGACGGCTGGTTTGCAACGGGATCACGCATTTAGATCCTGGAAATATTATATAAACAGTTCCACCACATGTTCCGTATATAGGAGCTCACTGTACATCGATTGGCGAGATTTTATTGTTTTTGGACAACAGAGAAATCACTGATATTACAATTGACAATTAATTTGATATGCTGTATGCGTTCAGTGTTTTAACACTGATTTGCTTTTTGAATGATATATTAATTACCTTACCTATTTAAGATGGGTTGCTCACGTGGATATGGCAAATATATGTTTAAGAGAATGATATGACTTGAAATATTCAAAATATTCATATTAGGATTATTACGGGAATAAGATTTATTTTCAATCGTTTCATGCTCATTTACATAAATGTAATAAAAAGGCATAAATTCAATGAAAGAATAAAAAAAAACGAATACTAATTAGACCTAAAAACGGACTAGTTGGTTTCCCCAGAATTTGACGCTAATGTATTCCTATACAGGGATATTAGAGTTCATGAACATCATACTTATTTACACATTCTGCATTATGCAACAACATAATAAAGTCAATGGAATTTGATCGCGGCATCAAAACATTACTTTTTAAATGATACTAGGGCAATGCTTGTTTTATATCTCAAAAGCCAGTATGAACAGTTAATGTGAAATACTTTTTACCATGCAAAGAATGACACGTTTGGTTGAGCAATCACTGATAATATAAGAGTCATTTAGTAGTCATTTCGTGAAAATATTCCGTAATAACTATAAAAATGTAGGAATATATATTGATAGAAAATTAGTAAAAACATATTTTGACAGAAAATTCTCAAACACCATACATGTATTATAAAAGTGCCTTATTTTTTAGTCACAATACATATATTTTCATCATTATTATTTTCATTTTGTTTTTATCATTTTTGTTCGTATTTAACTCAAAAGTTAAAACTCATATCAGATTGTGGTTTTCAAAATATTAAATTAATTAATTTAGGTTTTTTTTATCAATATTAATGGAAGTCAAAATCTTTCCTTCGGACACAATAAATAATGAAATTTCTTATTTCGGCCAGATTGTGATCAATAGATTCTCCTTCTAACGAAGAAATGACGTTTGTAACATAAATAGCATAATTTAGATATCCAAGCGCTTAAAGAAAATAATAGCTTATTTCACCTTAATATTTCCTCAATAATTAAAGCGATCCACACCACTTGAATAATTATAACGGAGAAATTACGTTTGTAACATAAATAGCACAATTTACATATCCAAGCACTTAATGACAATGTTACTTTATTTCACCTTAACTCTTCGTATGCCACATAAATATGGGGTTTGTGTGTAAAGTCTGTGCCAAAGTGCACAGTGGCACAGTAAGTGTTAAACTTACCTCAATAATTAAGTTGATCCACACCACTTGAAGACAGCAATCCACTACTACAATTCCTATTGCAATGTGGTAATCATGGTTATATACAGGAAGAATTAGATACTGAAAATAAAATATATGGATATATGGTGAAAAACAATCGATGATTTGACAAGAGGAACAGGCGCGATATGCACATCTGTCAGCCCTCCTGCTCAATCATTCCCCGCCCCTTTTTTTCACTCTCTCTCTCTCTTTCTATGTCTATCCCTTTCTCTCACTCCCTCTCTCACTCCCTATCTCTATCTCTTTTTCTCTCCCTCTTAAACCATGTTCACATTTGACGTGGTCAACCGCCTGAGAAACCGTCCTTTGCAATCATTATCGCCAGAGCAAGGAGTTCTGCGATAACTCCTTGGCCAGAGTATGTATGATCCTGTAATTCTTTGAATTTGGAGTAAGACTCGAGATCTTCATTGCTTTATGATAAGTAAACAAACGAAGACAATTGTATCAAAATTGATTATCATGTAATGAAATGGAATCTAAAGGCTCCTTCACCTATGCCGTTGCAAACAGCCTTTTTTATCTTTTGTAAAGCGCAGTGCGCTTGAAAAAAACCTCGCTGGAAAAAGGTTTTGATAAAGGAAACGTATAAAGATAGAAGGATTAATGAAGGAGAAAGGGAGAGATTATAGAGATTATAATGGGGAGTGAGAGAGTGTTACAGAGAATGATTGAGAAAGGCAGAATAAGGAGAAAAAATTAAGAGATAATTCTTGCCAAATGACAAAACACATTCAGGGAAAAGATTAAGTAACAAAATCGTTAAATCGTATGACATTGGAACTCGTTTTTGTGGAATTTTCAGTTTTTCTATGCGCTTTCTCTGTGCTTACACATTGCACCGTGTATAGTTCTCCCAATTTTGGTTGTGCGACCACTTCAGCTGCTCGCATATGTAGCCGTGGCCTACAATGTTATATCGATGTGGAGAGATCGATGGGTTCACCCCGACATAATTGTGTGAACGAGCCTGAATGCATACTCCGCTTAATATGCTTTGCTGGCAAAAATCAATTATTAAAGTATAATCAAGGCATACATTGTGCTCAAAATTTTCACATTGATATAATGAGAATATAAGGAAAAAGTTTGAGTGGGATATAATTTCGACCGTAAAGGCGTTCTCTTTAAATAGAGTACTAATATCTATCAGATATGTCGAATTTGTCGAATTTTTGCACTGCTGCCGTCATTTTCTTTGTCAGGGCGTGTTATCCAATCCGCTGAGTTCAGTGATCCCATTTTTGCAATACAAGTTGATTAACGTACGTAGATGGCGTGTTAATTATCAATAAATACAACAAGGTTGACTTGGCAATAAAGCATATTACGTGAAATGCAAAGTTAATAACGTAATGTGCCCATTTTAGGTTGGCATATTAACGCGATCAGACACTCTCATGCCCCTATGTACGTACATGACAAAGCTAAGTAGAAGTGTCGCAGTCGAGTGGTTTAAACACTTGACTGGAGAAGTGAAGGTCGTGGGTCCGATCCCCGGACGGCACTTATGCCCTTGAGCTAGGCATTTATTCTACATTGCTCCTCTCCACCCAGGTGTTAAATGGGTACCCGGTCGCCTGGCTGGAATGCTCCCCAGGGAGTGGAGAGGGTGCATTTATTGTATGCGGGCAAGCCTGAATCCGATGACCAGGGTAAAAATGATGTCTGTAAAGCGCTTAGAGACATTGTAGATGTATTAGGCGCTATATAAATCCAGAATATTATTATTTCTATTATTGTCATCTAAATGACGTACTCATAAACCACTTAGGGTTAGGAATAGAAGGGAAACACCAGCAGGGTATTACATTGGAAAGGAAGAGGAATGAAGATAATATTACGATTATTATATTGTGTTCGAATAATGAGTGTGTTTTGAATATATTCCCATGAGTCCTGTAAAACTAACTATAGGCACAAATTTATTTGCAGGAAATCGATATCATTCTTCGCAATGATGTGTCAGATTGCATTTGTATACTGCCAGCTAATCATGTTTAGCCGTGAGCTTTAGGGCCAGAAAAAAAAAAACTGTTCAGGAAGTAGAGGGAATGTTGGAATTATTTTGCATACATGGTTTATTAAGATTTATGACAAGATGTAAATAACCTCTAAGATAAGTTTCCTTTAACAATCCAGTCAGAGTTGCATTTTCTCGATTAACTCAGTTTCCTCGTAGCTTTAGCTTATTACATATAGGACTGACAATAATTTAGATTGTATCCCCTAAAACATTTAATTCAATATTGATTCTGACTTTTTGGAATGTCATATTTCATTCAAGAATAATAGAATACAATAAGGAAAACGTAACATACTCAGTCTAACATGGCTTTAAAGGAGAATGAAACCCTGGGGAAATATCCATTTTAATGAAAAGATAGTAAAGAGAGAAGCAATTTAAAAAAAGTTCCATCAAAATCGGTTAAGAAATGAAAAAGTTGTGAAAGTTTGAAAAGTCTCGATTTACTTTCTATGGCGATCCTCAAATTGGCTATTTGCTTCAATGTGGCAGGTTTTTGTGGACAACTCTCCATATGTTTTGTACACAAAATTTCAGATTTTCTCCATTATCTCTAAAGATGCTACTTGTCTCTTTGTGACCTCAACATATGTTGTGTAAAATACATTTTACCATGATATACATAGAGATACATTGAGAGATAATGGAGAAAATCTGAAATTTTGTGTACAAAACATATGGAGAGTTGTCCACAAAAACCTGCCACATTGAAGCAAATAGCCAATTTGAGGATCGCCATAGAAAGTAAATCGAGACTTTTCAAACTTTCACAACTTTTTCATTTCTTAACCGATTTTGATGGAACTTTTTTTAAATTGCTTCTCTCTTTACTATCTTTTCATTAAAATGGATATTTCCCCAGGGTTTCATTCTCCTTTAAAAAGGGAAAGAAATCATTGAACAGAGTATTAACATAAACATAATAGTAAGAAAGTTGCAATTGTACCAGGCAGGTACATCGCAAATAAAGGTGGATGGTAGGTTTGCATGTTTTGTACCATATATATATATATATATATATATATATATATATATATACATATTAACATTTTAAAACAGTATGTATGAAACAGATATGTAACTCAGGGATGTAATCTTACATGATCGGCATGTGAATTATTTAATGGATAAAGGTACTTGTTAAAAAAAAAGAAATATAATTGCATATCTTCTATTTTCAATTAACTAAAATTGATATGCATGTATACATTTGTCTTTGTATTTCAATTAAATTATTTATGATAAATTAACATAATTCATTATTTTAGGTTTTTTTAAGAGCAAATACAGAGACTCCAATCGTATATCATTACTTGGCCTTATATACTTGATTTGATTTGATTTCATGTTCATATTTCCATAATATGATACATCGTCGTAGATTTACGATGTTTTAACATGCATGGTCACATAAATTCATATATAGAAAAAGGGGTCGTCGCAAGCAGAGCTTGAGTTGATGTTCTCATAACCAATAAAATGATTAAATAATGAATATACATTTGTAAACATATTAAAAATGCATATTGGAAAGCAGAAGGCCAACCAAAGAAAATGTAAAAGGGGGGAAAAGAAAGGGAGAGAGAGAGAGAGAGACAGACAGACAGACAGAGAGACAGAGAGAGGGAGAGGGGATGGTTGCATTTTGATATTAATTCTCAGGTGGAACATACTCTCTCTAAAAAAAAGAAGAGTGAATTTTCACTATATCTTCACTCCCCAGGGAGTGACGTTAGTGATCCCTCGATTTTCTTTTTAGAGAGTAAGGTATGTAAATACCGGTCACCTTGACAAATCTCCTGACAACTGAGACTCTTATATTGCAAGGTACAAAGATATGTGCTATAAAAAACAGCAGTAGGTATATTTCTATTTCTTAAATACCCAAATTGCAGATGCAGGCAGTAATAAATGCTCATCAATAACGTTTAAAGATAAAGGAGAGTTCTGGTCATGCAATTACATTGAGAAAGAAACTGTCTCAAAGGAATTGGGAAAGGTTGTCCATGTCTACATCAGAATTGTTTTATACAGTAACTGTGATAAGAAATTGACCCAGTCTTGCTGAAACGCACATGCACTGCGCACATAAGTGGGTATATGGGACTACACACACAAGTGGCATGAATGTTGGGCCCGAACATTTCAGTTATTTCTAGTCATATTTCTAATATAAGAGCATTTGAAAAGCAATCCTCTGCAGGGGATGTTTCTACTATGATGTTCTTCCAAACTGACATAAAAGGAATGAGAAAGCTCACAAATTATTTTTCACCTTTCCCAGAACTCAAGATTCCCTTTAAGAAGAGTACAGAGTTCCATACGAGGAAAGAAAGAAAAAAAAATCGAGTAAATAATGGACATTGTCCATAAAATACTATAGCTGTATGAAATCTCATTACAGAGAAATATACTGGGGACATTCCCAGACTTGTTCTTTCCTACTTTAACCCATTGCACACGGGAACCGGGTCATCCCTGTATTGGGCATTAGAAAATTCAGTAGTCAACGGGTTAAAAAAACAATGAAAGAAGCCAGTAATGCTTGTCTGCTTAGCTGCTACATGAGCTAATAATGATAATAAAAAGTATAAATATTATAGCACAAGTGAATACTTCAACCCACTTACAATAATTACAACCCCTTGCAGTTGGATTCGTGCCATCGTTTCCTCATTACTATTAGGGCAACAAGTGGTTGTTTTTTGTGTTTGTTCTTGTTTTATATTATCTGGTATTATTTAATGAAAGTGATTATTCCCGGATATAATTACATTAAACACTTAAAATTAGATTCACGACAAATCAACAATTTATTCTACTATATCAACCCCAGTGATATCCCTGTGCTACATTGGCGGAAATATGCAGGAGATTATTTTACATCGGGGGGGGGGGGGTATAACAATATATCCCCCACCTGATCAATATAATTGCGTAACAAATCTTTTATCAATATCTTCTAGTTTAGTTGAAACTTCGAGGCTAAATTTACTACATACAAGGAATACACCGGTTTTTACGTAGCAAATTAGGACCCGAAAGTTATTCTTTTGCAATGCAAAGTGCAAATCATTCTACTATTTGGTTCCTCTTGTTTGTGCCAATCGGCACTCGTCGCAAAAATTCAAAGTCCTTCCTTGTTCTCTTTGTTAATCCGACAAAATTTTATAAACTGGAAAGTTGATATACAGGCAAAAGGCGACAGCCCTTCCCCCGTAAGCCAATGTGCTCCATCTCTACTCCACGATTGCATACGTTTAGTGCAATGGTAAACGCAATCACAATGGACGTAAATTCTATGGCTGGAATTACAATCACGGACCATTTCAGGGGTGGGTCCAGGACTTTGCAAAAGGTGGGGTGCAATTTTCCAAATGTCCGAAAGAAGAACAAAGCAGAAGAAGAGGAAGAAAGAAAGAAAGAAAGAAAAAGGGGTCTAGTTTTTCTTACAATTCTGACAGGCAGAAAAAAATATACATGTATACAAAAACAATGGTCATCACTAAGATTTTTGTTTGTGTATGTGCTGAATTATAGCCCAAATTAGGGATTCCGGACCCCTTGTGGCCCACCCCTGGATCTGTCCAGGCTGCATGATTGTGATCCAAAGTTCGTTGACTTATCCACGCCCCTTGTCTATTGTACAAATACAAATTTCTATTATTTTTTGTTTCCTTTTTATCATTCACACTCTCTAGACTTGACTGTTTCCCGTCTTTCTCTTTATACAATCTTCTATGTTATGTTCTCCCATCTTCAATCCTATCTTTCTAACCATGATTTTCAAAAAAATCTCTCATATTTTATCTTCTGTCTTGTATGATAGCTTTTCTCCTATATACTCTTTTCTATATTCTTCTCCATTTCTAAATACTCGTTGATAGTTTCATTCTCTCTCTCTCCCCCTCTCTCTCTCTCATTTTGCCCCCCCCCTCTCTCTCTCTCTCTCTCTCTCTCTCTCTCACTGTCTCTCCCCCTCTCACTGTCTCTCTCCCTCTCTTCCTCCTTCTCTCTCTCTCTCTCTCTCGCTTTTTTCATGACCGCTTTGTTCTTTACCCTCCCTATATCGTGTGGGAGTAGCATGTGAACCTACATCAGTATTCATATAATTTCTCTACCTGTATGACGGCAAATATTTGTATTATACAGGAGCACCACTGCGATAAAACACGTGACCTGAAAGAATGGTACACCGTAATATAGGACACAATAGCCAGACAGACAAACATGGACTATATTGAATTGGATACCAGTAGAACATAATGGTACTGGTTTCACACCACTCACATAATTATGGGTAAACCACATAACAGATAAGTTATGTTCCATTCCTATCTTGTACAAACACGGGGGTTGTGTGGATATTGACTTTATATGGGGGATACGAAAGTCACCCTTTACGAATTTATCATATCAGTGATGATGATGATGATAATAATAATAATAATAATAATAATAATGATAATAATAATAATAATAACATGTTTTGTTTACACCAAGGGTAGCCTCATTAGAACTAAATATGTTGCCTGCTCCCACTGAGAACCCTGCATTATTACACCGGCTGTAGAGCGGCAATCGTAGCGCTCTCTTTAATAGCTTCACCTGCATGGGTCGAATGTTGCAAATGTAGATTAATGTCTTGCCAAAGGACGTTAGTATCATTAGTATCAATGTTAATCGTAATCTTATAAACCCAGGATAGAGCGCATAGAGACACGCTAAGCGCATAGAGACATGCTCCGCAAAGTGTTATGCGCTATATAAGAATTAGTAAACGAAGAAGCTTGACTGGGGAGGAATTTTTAATTTGTAAACAAATCTTTCGGCATATTACTCCCAGTGTTAAAGATCTTATGCTCGATCTGTAATGAAAAACACAAGTCAGAAAAAATTGGAACCAGCGGGATTCGAACCTGTCATCTACTGCTTGCCGGGCAGCGACTTAACCACCAGGCTATTCTGGTTCACGGCCAAGTCACGACGAACTAGAATCAAATACCCAAGATCCTCTTCTTTCTGACTCATTAATATTCAAACGGTCCGCCGTAGACAATGGTTAGTAAACGAAGAAGCTTGACTGGGGAGGAATTTTTAATTTGTAAACAAATTGTGTTTTTCATTACAGATCGAGCATACGATCTTTAACACTGGGAGTAATATGCCGAAAGATTTGTTTACATATATAAGAATTGTTAATTATTATTATTATTATTCTCATCAGTATTAATACTGCTCTTCCCGAGGGCCCTGCAATTAGTATCACCCCCATTACTGCCATGCAGGTATATTAATATTAATATTAATAACATTGCCGTTATCGCCCGAGTAATGCCCAGGTACCCATCCCTCCCGACACACAAGAATCCGAAATTGGTAAATCACCTTGCCCAAGGATGTAAGCTTTGCAAGGATCGGACCTAGGACCTTTCGAATGAGTGTCAAGAGCCTTCACTAATAAACCACAGTTCTACCTCCAGCAATTGCACGTATTCATTGAAGGTTTATAGGAGCATTTATAGCAGCTTTGTTACAGCATATTTCAAAGTTAAAAGTTCATATATGCAAACACATTAGTCCGTATATTGGATATATGAAATGGCAATGATCCATAAAATTGCAGTAAAATATGACAGGGTCTCCCGATCAGACTGATCTTGCGTACAGAATAAACCAATACGTTCCCTATCATTAAATATAGTTTTGTTTAACTTTGGAGATTGGCATGTCAATATAAAGCTGTATTGACGAATATCACACATAGCTTGGGCCCAATGGTTGAACATTAATTTTATGTGAGGCTGTCAATGAAAAAGAGACCATAAAACACGAACTTTTGCGGTTATGACCCGAGGAATGGGCCTATGTAGGTACCTGTTTCAGTGTCACCAAATTTTGATACATAAACACGTATCATAAACCATGAAAAAATAGATTTTCATGACCCTAATCATTGACGAAAGTTTTTAATCAAAGTGCTGTTTGCGCTGTTCGTTTCGATACAAACTTCGGATCTAACCCAACTAACCCAACGAGTTCTGTGATCTAACCTAATGCCGGGACCATGATTTTGCTGCTGGGAAAAAGTCTGAAAAAACGCTGACAAGCAAACTTAAGGAATAAAAAATAATCATCAGGTGTTGCAGATACTAGTTAACTTAAATAATTTCCCTCTAGCCAGAAAAGTCCGCCTCGCCCCTTAAACCTCAGTTAAACCATACTTGTAATTCCAGAAGAAAGACAAACTTTTATTTCTCTAAAATATGTGACCGACGCCCGTCTTAACGTCTTTGTGAAACAATGAAGAACGTTTCGTCCTAGATTCAGAGCGAACGATGCATTTGCAATTTATCGTGCGCTCTTGATCTCGCACGGTATTGCCGTTCCAGTTCTTTTATTTTCGACAAAGAATGCCTATAGGCGTCTTTTGTTATGTGCAATTGTTAATCTCCGTCCTAGAATCCCGCGTACGTTGCTGAACGAAAACTCCCTAGTGCGCACAATACAGAAACAGACACCACCGATACGCCATATTCTACCAGTTGCGCCTTCATTTTCGGGTTGCATTTTCAGCTCTCGACTTCACTTGGATTTATCTTATCCTGATAGACGGTGAGTTATGTTTTACATATCATCAGTATGTCGTAGTTTTTTTCTCATGTAATAAGTATAACTTTATATTTAACAGGTACTAAAAATATGACGACAGCGTGTTTTTGCATGCTTAAGGTGGCCAACAATTGAGTGTTTCAGCGGGAAAGTGTCAACTCACTTTGCATATAGAAGAAATTGTTCAGTCAACCGCGAATTAGGTAAATTGCATACAAGATAGGCTTGTTATGCTAAAACTCAGTGGCCTAGCGTGGGAACAGGAATAGACCTGTTTACTAATTTTATGCATACTTCTTAAACAAAAGTTTCTCTTGACGACTAAAAAGCTTGCCAGATGCTTGCCCGACATAGCAACATCTAATGCATGCAAAATGGATTCCATCCATAGAGATGCCATTATGCATATCTGGTGCACTAAATAGTTGGTAGCTAAGGATTCTGGAGAGAAACGTGCATAAATTTAATACACTTAGTAAACAGGTCTATTGAGGGTGACTGTTATTAATAGGGGGAGGGATAGCGGCCATGTCTGGTGGATGATATTTGTATTTGAGAGTTACCACTAAGACGGTGTTAATGAAGTGAGCTGTAGTTTTTAGGATTATAATGAGGGAAGCAAAATGTCCAAAAAGTACTTTGGAAAAAAAGAAGATCAAACCAGGGTGTTAAATAACCATCGCACACGAGGCGTCGTTTGCCATATATGGGACTGCGTCAGCGATTGGCGCTTTCTTTGACGCACCTCGTAAGAGTGATATCGTACATGAAGTTAATGCAAAATCTTTGCTTTGAATAATTGGCGCATGTACAAATTTCCTCCATAGGATTTATTAGCGCAAGTAATAGCGCAATTAAAACGACGCCTCTTCTGCAACATGCAAAATCGTTTTCCTAACACAACTGATGGTGTACGTCAGTAAGTCTTCTTTTTTTTACTCGTGAAGTACATGAATTCCCGAGCTCATCGTTTCGAGTTTGTTCATTCAACTTTCACTGTACATTTAGAAAGAGAAAATGGGGACTTTAGTACAATTCATATCAATACTCCATGACACAGATTTCTTTTTTTGTTATAGATATTAGGAAAAGCAGGATGTATGACAAAACAATGAGTAGACTAACTTTCCTCAAAATGTTTTGAAACGGACGAGCAAAACATTACCAAAAGTTGCACATTAGCTTTACACTCATTAAAAACTGTCATTTGCTTTAAAACTTTCCGTTGCCAATTATGTTCACATTTCATGCCTAGACCGGGGGGACGTTTCATCACTGATGTTTACCGACAACTTTGCTCTCAGCCAATCAGATGGAAGGATTTCAGTAGCTTATAACAGTTATAATGCAACTTGTCATTGATGACAAGTTTTATGAAACAGGACCCGGGACCCCTTCCCCCATGATGCACCCCCAACCCCCATGATGCACCCCCAACCCTTTAATGCTTGAAACACGGTAAATTCGATCAGATAAAACCAATGGAGAGGAACTTTTTTGACCTGTACTTTTTTGTGCGATTTTTTGTCTGTCCATTGATTTGTTTGGTTTTATCTTTGTCGTCATTATTGTTGTTATTTTGTTTTATTCTTTAGATTGAGAGATCAAGATGCAGGCCTATCCTAACAACCAACCGGTAACCACTCAACCAACTGTCTCGCCATCGCAAACCATCATACAGGTACGCTATCAAAGATTACCTTCTCTCCGGACAACAATTATATGACGCAATGTTGGATAAGTACTTGATTTGCAGATGTTCATGACAACTTTTTAATGATAATGACAATGGTCATTTATCAATTTTAAAATATAAATTATTAAACCGGTAATAAGAAAGACTTTAATGATGGTGGTAGTGATGGTAGGGATAAGAGTAGTGGTTAGAAGAAATTTGGTATTTCTGATTATTGACTGCAATGGTGATTATTAAGCCGCTTTAGCATAGTGATAACGGTGATGATAAAGGCATTACATGTAGGAAAAGTGACGAAAATGTTGACAGACATGTACCCATTAAGTGCTCATAATATGGATGGATTATGACTATGATGATGATGACGACGACGATTACCGTCGTATGGGCAGCTGTTTGATTTTGTAATATTTTCAGCATAGCTTTAAATATATACATGTAGATTCTTTCTATTCAAGATACTTTATTAGAAAAGTGAATTCATTTTCTCCAACAAGAACCTTTTTTTTAATTCCTAATTAAAGAAACCCCCTTGTTGATTATATCTAATTGCAGCAAAGTAATTTATTTGTTTATTTCGTTTCCGAATAACCATTACCCGAATCATCATAACCTATATGCAAAATTTAATCAACGCATATCATCAGGATATAAACCGCTATTGAGATAGGCTATCGCTTTTATAATAGATGATAATACCATGCATCCTACACTTCATCCTCTGTGTCGTGTTGCCATGGTGACAACATCACCGTGGTGATGCTGAGTAGAGGACTTGTAAACGTACTGAGCACTGCCTGAGCATTAGGAGCTGCTAAACAAGCCTCAAATTAAAAGTGCTACGTGGTAGGCACTTCTCATCTACATTATATTCTGAAAAGATCAATTTATTCGCTGCTGGTAATACTACATGCACTTGCACTATAAAATGCGTTATAATTATATTGCAGACAGCGCCAAAAAAAAAAAACAACCTTTGCAACGGTAAGCGCAAAGTGCATTTATCTTTCCACTTGTCTAATAGTCTCTACTTCTCTTTAAAGACAAAGAACAATGCTTCAAGAATCATGATATAAGACGGTCTGCAAATAAAAGTCATGCATGCCAGCCAAAGAATGATGAATTGGTGACGTACACTTAATGTTAAATATTTAAACTCGAGTCACGGGTCTCTGGGGTTTTTTTTCTTTTTAAAAAATTTGTTTGGTGACAAATGTTTTCTGTATCTCCTGTAGACCATCGACTGCTGTGTTTGTTCTAAAGTATTTCAAGGTTTTCTTTCATTTTCCAACAAATGTCTTTTTGTTTTTTACGAGTCTAATAAAAAGTTCGGCTTGTATATGCAAATATAATTAAATATAATTATACTAAAGTATTTGTATACACATACTTTACATTACCCCCCCCCCCCCCTCTCTCTCTCTCTCTCTTATTTCTTTATCTCCCTCGATTTCGATAAGAAACATTTGGTATCTCAAACTTATGCAATATTAAAGTAGAACTTTAATGATTTTAAATATTGGCTAAATACTTATTATTGCATAGATGGCATAAATTAAACAAGGTTATCCAAATTCAACGCTTGGAAACATTTAAAGTAATGATTATTATCAATTATAAAACGGTAAAAGATATAGCAGCTGAAAAGCTCCTCGAACGCTGCTGAGATATGTGACGACACACCATGGACGAGTCCTGTCTAAGCAGACGATGTCCCATAACATCTTTCACATTTTTCAGAGCCTATTTTGTCATCTCCTCTTCACTTATTTCTCTTCCTTCACTAGCGTCAGTCTTAATGTTAGTCTGTTGCCTCACTCTTAAAGTAGATATTCAAAGAAAATCACAAATATGGCAATTATGTATCACTAGAAACTGGGAAGCTTACAGATGGCAATCGTATAAGTTTTATGTCAACTGCGTATCTGCTGATTATAAAAACAACACAAATAAAAGCTCTTCTCAGCATCTGGAATATCCGAGGATTCGCCAGAAATATAGCGATGTTTTGATGTCGTCACACTCGGGATCGATCCTGCTTAAGCAGACGACGTCCTATAATGAATGAACGTAATCGCAATGCAATTATTTATCAAATTATAAAGAGTTTGGTGTATTTGAACATGACCTTATTTCACACCATTATAAAGGGAAAGTGAAACTGATTCTGATAGCTAAAACCGTTTGATTGTAAATGCATAGGAGAAGGGTCAATGATCAATGAAATAAACCCCACTTTCAAATTGAAAAGCCCTCCGAATAATAGCAGGATGGTATTCGTTCCCTCTTGAAACGCCGAACATGGCCCGGTGCAAGCAGCTGAAAATACAATGGCGTCTTATTTTGTTTACAAGTGACTGATTCCTTTATTTTTTTTAACTCATAAATTCAAATGCAAATACAGACATCTCAATTTGAATAGTGAATTGAGCCTGCACATAGACTCCTACATGGCACATGTTAAACATAATATATGATGAATAGGTAGCTGTGTGTCAACAGAATGTTATAGTATAGATAAAATGACAATCAATATCCACTCCTGAGACGCTATATAAACAGCGCCTGTGCAGTAGAAGTAGTCTTTCCGCAAATGAAATTCTACTTCCTTATTATGAGGACTGGAGGTATTTTAATAAGATTTGCTCAATTTCCTCAAATTCGGGTTTCAAGTTAACATGTTCTCCCCGCCAAGAAGGTTAGCCCATGCAAGAAGCAATTGTAGGACACAAATCGTGACTTGGCCGTAAACCAGAATAGCCTGGTTGTTAAGTCGCTGCCCGGCAAGCAGTAGATGACAGGTTCGAATCCCGCTAGTTCCAATTTTTTTCTGACTTGTGATTTTCATTACAGATCGAGCATACGATCTTTAACACTGGGAGTAACGCCTAAAAATTTGTTTACAAATTAAAATTCCTCCCATTAAAGGAGAATTAACCTCAAACAATAAAGACGATAGTGTTCAAAGGTGTTATTTATTCCTACTTGTTAGACTATATGGCTTCGCGTCAAAATATACGAGATCGATACGAATCAAGATTTTCTGAGCAAAATTTATCATCTGCTAGCAATATGTATCGTCTGCTAGCAATACATGGGGGCTGCCATTTTTTTATGTGTACAAGAAGATTTTCTTAATCCAAATGCCCAATTGCCTTTTTCAAAATTAAAAACCCATTTGAGATTAAAAATATAGAATAGATATGTCAATTTATTTTTAAACTGAAGATTTCCTTATATATTTCTGTTGAAAATCGATATTCGCTTAATATAAATCTATTTTCTACATACTGTGACGCAATGGACGGAGCAAATTAATTCAAATTTTATGGATGCTTCTTCCCTGAGCATCTATAGCGGCAAACTATGCATTCACCTGCTTTCGGATAATGGGACTTGAAAAGTCAGAATGCATGCTGCATATATTATGTTCTGCTCTGTTTGGCAAACCCAAGAAAACAGATTTTTGTTAAGCAAAACCAGACAATTTAAAAGTATCATTATAAAGATTTAATTTTTATAAATCATGTAAACACCCACTTTATATTTTTCGTCACATATGGGATTTTTGGTAATGAAGAAAATCAATTTAGGTCTTGGATTCAAAATATCTTCCTGACCGGAACATTTCTCAATGGTTCATGTACAAATCCAAATCAGCAAGAAAATGGCAGCCCCCATGTAAATGAGTAGGAGACGATACCGGGTGTTGGAATATCTTTATTTATACCCTTTTCTAATATCTTATTAGAAAATGATTTAGGCCAATAAGTAGGAATATATTACACCTTTCAATATAAGTAAATTTGTACTCAGGGGTTAATTCTCCTTTAAGCTTCTTTATTTATTGAATTTGAATGTTATACATAGGTTACCCAAGTGACTGGCAATCCAATGATGCCCCGAGGTCCACCTCGTGAATGGTCGACTGAGATGTTGGCATGCTGTGATGACATGACTATCTGTAAGTGATTGCATGAAACAACGATTTTGATTGGTTAATGTTCAGCCTTTTGAACAATATACGCATGCAACAAAAGTCTTGATAGGGCATTGCCATTCTGCATTGATTACGAAAAAAATACATTGTACCTTTTCAAAGAAAAGAATTTAAAAAAAATATTTGTGGCAAAAATAGTTTCGACTAATTGCCAATAAAAAACAAATAACAACAACAATATATGCGTTACGGGGCCCTGAAAAATAATAATGTGAACTTTCTCAGTCTTCTTATGTCAGTGTAAAAGAATATAGTAGAAATGTCCCTTTGAAGCATTTGCTCTTGAAATTCTCATGCATTTCAATAGAACAGAGGTATGTGGTGATTTATCAGCGATACTTTTCATGGTAGATAAACTAATTGTAGGTTTAGAAAGGAGGTAGTTGAAGACTTTGAACCAAATTTTGATGCCATATGTTTTTGGAATTCAAATGTTATACCCTAACCTGCGTTCAGTGTTTTTCATGGCGTGTGGTCGATCAAATTTGATTATTCTAAAACACGGGCGTAGACACGCATAATTATCCATTGTTAGTGGGGGATGATCTATTCATCATCCACCCACTAACAATAGAAAGCGTGTTCGTGTCTACGCCACTGCTCTAAAACATCAGTGTACTCCTATTTACTATATACATGTGCATGTATAATCAACCATTTATAACTTCTGAACTGTTTATTTCACAATACATCAACCTATCGAATAATTAACATTACGTTTAAAGACCTCAGCCTGACCCCAAAACAACCATATATTGACGTAAAGCTTAGTAAACAAAGAATATAATTACCCTGGGTATTCATAAATTTTCGTCTCCGTTATCCATAAAATATAAAAAAGATAATTTTTTTTGGTCCGCCCCCGTAACAACAGAGGAAACTGGAGGGGGTCGCTAGACGTGTGACGACATGTCATGTATACAGCTCCGAGTGCGTCTACACGTTATGTCGTCATCAAATTTTCACCCCCCCCCCCCCCCCCCCAAAGTAGCGTTCCTCAGAGACCACCGGGGCTAAACATTCGGGACGCTGTTACTCATTCCACAGGAAACGGAATCTCATGAAGTTGGTTTCAATTGGTTCAGAAAATATATAGCTCCCCGTGGATGAATAAAGTGTATATTTCAAAATTCGGTCAGGCTGAGGTCTTTAACACTTTGTAAGTCAGGCAAAAACACTGAGATTATGTCTATAGGGTGTGGGCAAACTTACATCGATGGCATGGTACAGTAAACAATTGTGACCTGTATGTGACATTTTAAAGTGAGCAAGTGTGAATGTACGATAGCAAGTAAGGGGTTCAGTGGGAAATATTATCTTTACCCCAAAAATCGAATTCAGTAAAAGCTGTTAAACCAGTCCAGACAAAATAAAGAAAAGGGGTCTGAGGAAAACTAAAAAAAAGAAAAAAATGCAATCCTGAATATTTTTTTACAATACACCGTTTCGTGTTCACTTTCAATACCTACTACCCAAAATTTTTGTATTGAAAAGCGTAAATCATAAAAATATATTTTCTTTTAATAAATAATATACGCACGTACATAAAACCAATTTTCCTTTATAGTTTGAAAGTAAATTCATTTTCCAGATGGTTGTACCCAGGTTTATATATTGTTGGTGTTTACCATTATGCATGCACGGATGGTAGAAATGCCTTTCTTTCTCTTTCAGAAGCATAACAAAATCAGTATTTGTGCGTGAATTATATAAAAGATTTTTATTTATGAATATGCAAATGTAAATATCAACATAAATTTGGCCAAAGACATGAGAAATTCACTTTCTTTGAAACAATGGGATTGAGTTACATTTTACCAAAATAACAATAATGTCGTGGGTAAATTTATTACAAATGTTTGTCATTTAAAGTTATTTTACATGACGGATCGGTTTTCCGAAGTTGTGTATGACTGTAGTACATCAACTGGTTTGTCTACATTCATCATGCAATTCATAACTGTATTTAGTTGTCTCGTTTTCTCACTTGTAATATCAATCAAAAGTGTTGTTTTGTTGCTTTTTTGTTTTTGTTTTTTTGATTTTTTTTGTTGCTTTTTGTTGTTGCTCTTACACCTGGTAAAAAAAACAACTAATTTTTATCATTTATTCAGGTCTTTGTTCGACGTTCGTGCCATGTTATTTGTGTATGCTGGCTGCTGACATGGATGAATCGTGCTGTGTGCCTATGTGCATTCCAAATGCTGGCATTTCTATGCGTGCAGTGGTTCGTTCACGACACAACATCGTCGTAAGTTACCCCCCCCCCCCACCACACACACACACACTTATCTTCAATGCCACGAGAAGCTAAATACGTGAGGAATTTCCCAAGCCCCCCCCCCAAATAATAATAAATAAATAAATAAAATTTAAGAAATAAAATTAATGAAAATAAATAGATAAAATAACCAAATAATTAAATAATAAATAAATAAATAAAACATAAGTAAATAAAAAAGTAAATAAATAAAAAATAATAATAATATAATAATAAATAAATGAATAAATACAAATAAATAGATTAAAAAATAATAATTAAATTTAAATTTAAAAATGAATAAAAAATTAAATAAATAGATAAATAAATAAATACATAGAATATAAAATGGCAAAAAGTATGATGCATTTATTGTGTATAATGGATTGCCCAGTGGATTTTGATCAATTGCAGTTCTTGTTAAATGGAGTTGGGGTAGTAGTAGTAGACTTGGATAACTAAGTTTTGTTTAACACAAGGCTAACCTGCCAAAATGTCCATAGCACAAAAATATAAACCTATACAATCAAGAAACAAAAAGCTCACCATGCAGTTACAAAAACGAAAATACTTAGAAAAAGCGGATAATTGTACTGTTGCACATTACAGACAGCTTCCATGAAAACATGAAAAACACGATAATAAATAAACTGCGTGCCTTTCCTTAATGCTTTCAGAAGAAAATGACTACATATTCTTGTACTTTTGTTTCTTTACCTCCTTGTCTTCTACTCTCCTGTTTAAAATCTAACCTCAGGCTTTATATAAAAGTAAATTTAAAAAAAAATCAAGTATTATAAAGTCTTTGGGGATACCCTTAAAAGAGAAACAGAAAAATGATATCCAAGATATGTTACAATCATTTAGTTTCAATAACTTAAATATCACGACAATTGATGGAACCGCTTAATACACATTACAAAAAAAAAAAAGATTTTTAATTCTGTTTTTCTTTGCAGGGAAACTTGATGAATGACTGCGTCGCTATGACTTGCTGCGGTGTCTGCGCTACATGTCAGCTTGGACGTGAGGTTCAGAATATCAAGAATGGACGTGCCGTGCCATAGATGACCCTATTGTGACGTCACAAACACATCGTGACCCCGTCTAATTCCGATATACATGATATCAATGTTATTATTCTAATTAATACGATACTCAACTTGAAAATGATAAAACCGGGGCACATGTACAGATAAAAGTAGCCATTGATTTTTTTTTTATTTATTCTTTTTCCGTTTCACATAAACAAAATATAAAGAAACATGACATGATAAATATAATGCAGCAAAGTTGTTTGAGCATGTGTCATATAGAATACATGAAAGTATCATAATTCTTCAAAAAAGGATCCGTAACATAACAATACAAAATTAAAAACACTTTAGCTTATAATAAGTGTTGATTCGAATCGCTCATAAGAACATAACATAAGAAATATATAAAAATGAAAAGAAATAAATAACAGGCCTATGCCTTGATAAGATAACAAGTGAAAGGTAATAAATAGACTTTTTTCATAATGTTAAAAAAAATGAGCGTCTTTTTTATGAATCGCCTATGATTGATTATTTTCTTGTAATTCATACGAAACAGAAACTGAAAACAAAAGACCGTTGGGGCACAGAATAGATTAACCAAAATTCCGAACTTGAAATGGGATTCATGTTCCAGAAATTACAGACTCGTGGTTCATATAATAGAGGTGTATGATTGAATCTAACAAAGTATATTCAATTCAATTTCAGTTTTATTTCATGATCAACAGCCCAAACACTATCATCGTCATATTGACAATGAAAATACAATTAAGGAGGCTTAAAAACATGTATATTAACATGTAATGTTTAATGTAATAAATTGAAGTGAAAAAATGCTTGAGATTGTTCATTAAAAACAATTGAAGTAGTATGGCAAACATTATGTTGAATAGATTTGGGCCCCGGCCTATAAAGAGTTGCGATTGCTTCGAATCGATCGCAAATTGAAATCAATAGCAACTCCTATCTGTCGCGATTAATTTTAAGTTCCGATCGATTGGATCAATTGCAACTCTTTCTAAGACGGGGCCCTGGTGTAGTAAAGAGCAAATGGTACTTTCAAAGATTTCCATTGTAATGATTGGATTCTGTTCTCTTCTAGTTGCAGTGCTTCAATGAAATAATGTTTATAGATCACTATAATCGAATTCAGTATAACTGGATCACCTTCGTAAATACTAACCTAGTCGCCCAAGCCTGAATGTGCAGATTATGCTTTGGAATGCAGTGTATCTAAGCATGCATGCACATGTATCATGACGTCATGCACGAGGAAAGAGATTAGTTGTTACCATTTAGTTGTCAGCTTGGTATTCAAATCTAACAATATAGGCACTGTGGACATGGCGAACAAAGAAACGGACAAAATATACAGCTCATCATTGTACCTTCCACACTTGCTCTGGTAGACAATAGAACATCCCTTCATTGCTATTATGTAAAAATTATGTAGAACAGGTGTCACGTGCATATTGACATGTTTTACTTATTTTACATAATAGCAATGAAGGGATGTTATTTGTGGAGGGTACAATGAGGAGTTGTATATTTTGTCCACTTTCTTTGTCATCGTGTTCATCCAGGGTGGTCACGGCGAGGGCAAAACAAAATTTGGCATACCTTAAATGCATTATGTAAAACATGAAAATATGCCGCCTAGTTATGACTACAAGTAGCAATTTTGTATGCAAGAGGCACCTGGATATGTGATACCCCTGTTTGGTGCAAAAGGAACAAGTAGAAATGCGACGCCCCTCCTTGTTCTCATCATAGAATTTCTGGGTCTGTGCCCCCCCCCCCCCACACACACACAAGTCCCGTGAATCCTAGATTCGTGCAGTTTCATCTAATTTTTGACATAAGTGTAGATACATGCGCGTCGGTTCTATTATTGTATCACTAGATGCTTTTCAAATTGAACGCTTGATAACAGAAAGATACAAAAATAATACAATATCAAACAACAGATACAAACCGCGTATGTACTATGGAAGTATTTGTTTCAAAATTAAGTAATTCAGTAACTCTGCTTATTTATATGCAAGCATCTCAATCCAATGGACAGAGTCCTTAATCTTCATTAGTTTTCCAAGATATTTCATTTTGTATTAACTGACAATTATATAAAAGGTTATAAGGTCCTATTTTTTTATTGGTGTCATATTTACATATTTTAATCCAAATCTTTCCGGCACTTTAAGAGCTGGTTCTTTTATTTGATATATTTTTACCCTATTGTTTAAAGTTTACTTTTTTATGTATTGTTTAAAGTTTACTTCATCTTTCTACTTGTACTTTCCTTAATTTTAAAGCCGTTTTTTTGTTTCTTCTTCTATGGGGTGTATTGTGTAATCTTCGCGTAGCTATCTTTTTACATATTGCAAAATAGGACGATTTAGGCCAAAACACGTTGCAAGTTTTATCCAAGTGGATAGATTTCATTTAAATCAGATATATGATTACACAACATTCATATAATTATGTACTTATAACGGAAAAGATATAGGAGTATATAGATTTCTTTATCGTTTGGTAACATTAGTGTGTGTACTTGACTTTATTATAAGATTATAAGATTTTTGTATATCTATGGATCATTAAAGGTATTTTTAGACCAATATACATTAGGCCTGTCTGGTTTAATAAACTGATGATAACTTTGACGAATACCTTCTGAATGCGCTTTGAATACAATTATAAATACTTAACCCCAAAAGTAAGTTCCCCAGACACTTTTTAAAGGAGAATCAACCCCTAATTACAAATTTACTTATTTTGGAAGGTGTAATATATTCCTACTTATTGGCCTAAATCATTTTCTAATAAGATATCAGAAAAGGGTATAAATAAAGATATTCCAACACCCGGTATCGTCTCCTACTCATTTCCATCGGGGCTGCCATTTTCTTGCTGATTTGGAGTTGTACATGAACCATTGAGAAATGTTCCAGTCAAGAAGATATTTTGAATCCAAGACCTAAATTGCTTTTCTTCATTACCTAAAATCCCATATGTGACGAAAAATATAAAGTGGGTGTTTACATGTATTATAAAAATTAAATCTTTATAATGATATTTTTAAAATGTCTGGTTTTGCCTAACAAAAATCTATTTTCTTGGATTTGCCAAACAGAGCAGAACATAATATATGCAGCATGCATTCTGACTTTTCAAGTCCATTATCCGAAAGCAGGTGAATGCATAGTTTGCCGCTATAGATGCTCAGGGAAGAAGCATCCATAAATTTGAATTAATTTGCTCCGTCCCATACGTCACAGTATCGAGAAAATAGATTTCTATTAAGCGAATATCGATTTTCAACAGAAATATATAAGGAAATCTTCAGTTTAAAAATAAATTGACATATCTATTCTATATTTTTAATCTCAAACGGGTTTTTAATTATGAAAAAGGCAATTGGGCATTTGGATTAAGAAAATCTTAATGTACACATAAAAAAAATGGCAGCCCCCATGTACTGCTAGCAGACGATACATATTGCGAGCAGATGATAAATTTTGCTCAGAAAATCTTGATTCGTATCGACCTCGTATATTTTGACGCGAAGCCATATAGTCTAACAAGAAGGAATAAATAACACCTTTGAACACTATCGTCTGTATTTTTGAGGTTAATTCCCCTTTAATGTGACTTGAGAAATATGTGATGAAATTTATTCATTCAAAACGCAACGTATGCAGAAATCTACAGATTTATTGTGCATTCGCAGATGATTGATTATGTTTTTTTATGAAGAATCTACGTTTTTTTTTTTTTTTGCAGTCCGTAGAAGAACAAGGTTTCACTTTCTTTTTCATAATGCCAATCAAGGTTAACATGTGCATACTCAACATGGTCATTTCAATTCTTTTCATATATCGTTCATGTAAAGACGGAAAATTTCCCTTACAAATTTATGAAACTACACTAAAAATAACAATGTTTCAATGCCGATTAGAGCACACACAATGTACACTGCGCACTGCATTAGGAAAAATAAAGTGCAACTTTCTTCCTTGAACTTAGTGCAATAAAAACCATATGCAACTGCAATAAAAAACCTATGTTATGAAAACATAGCCAAGAACTCACAAATAACCAACCAAATTTTATGTTTAACTTTCGGCATACTTTGCTCTTTGAATGAACAAATTTTATCCAATATTTACTTCCTCTTTTGTTTTATTTAACTGCATCTAATTTTGAGTGTCTTTTTTTTGCTCAATGACATAGAGCTGAAATTACTGAATCTATTTTGGTGACATAATAATAATAATAATAATAGTATCATTTATAATGCGCACATTCCCATCCCAAGGGATGATTTAGGCGCCTAACAAACATACATCATAATTATACAAGAAAGATAAGAAAATTACATAGGACAGAGAAAGTAATATTGAATAGGTAACACTGTGAAATTATAAAAATTAACCAAAATAATCTGACATAAGATATGTTTTCAAGTGTTTTTCGAACAATTTTTGAGTGGGTGATTATACTAATTGAGTGGGGTAGGGAGTTCCAAAGCCGGGCTGCAGTAGCAGTAAATGCTCTATCACCCCAGCTTCTCTTTGTTCGTAATTCCTTCAACTTTATGGAGGCGGAGGAACGGAGACCTGAACGAGCAGTTGAAATATAGATAAGAGGCTTCTTTCTATTTAGATTATAATAAAAAAAAAACGAATCAGGTAGCTGATCTATTTGCATTAAGATGTTATTTTGTAAAGTGTTATTCACGTTGCTCTTTGAAAGGTGTTTTGAGTGTGGAGAAGATCGTTTGAAGAGAGAGGGGGAAATACAGTACAAGAGGAGTCTGGCGACGCTTAATACTCCGCAGTCGAGTTCCTAATATGTTAACTGAATTCCTAAATCCATCCCTAGACCAAAGACTAACCCTAACCCTCAACGTAACCTAAAACCCGATTGCAAAAATAAAGCCCGGAGAAAATGTCGGAGACCCTCAGTCGGTGGGATCGCTGTGGTACTTCTGCAAGCACAGTCCCGAAGTATACCCCTGGTAAAGTGGTATAGTGTTAATCACAAATGTCTAAGTATAGCGAGCTAGATGAGTAACCGATAATTATCATAATGTCATTATGTGGTTTCAGCTTATGGAAAATAGTAAAGCCACGGAAGCTAATCAATAGCACATAACTCACGTAACAATTATTGTTTTCCTATATCAAAATGAAACTGCTATAACTCCCCATAGCAAGAACAGAACAGAAAGATATAATTCCTGCTGTCATAAAGCTTGAAAGGAAATCACTGCCTGTGACCATTTAGAAGGTCGAGTATTTTGTAGGCACTAAAATGCCAATCTCGTTGTTCACCCCCCCCCCCCCCCTTCTCTCTCTCTCTCTCTCTCCCTCTTTGTGTATGTCTGTTTCTTCTATCTCCGTCTCTGTTTATCTATCTCTATATCAATGCATACCTTTATCTATCTGTATTTCTATTATTTAAAATGCCAATCTCGTTGTTCACCCCCCCCCCCTTCTCTCTCTCTCTCTCTCCCTCTTTGTGTATGTCTGTTTCTTCTATCTCCGTCTCTGTTTATCTATCTCTATATCAATGCATACCTTTATCTATCTGTATTTCTATTATTTCCTTCACGTTCTTTATATCTTTTCCATAGTCATGATAGTTCTATCTTTTGTTTATTTTCCTGCGACATCTACTATTTCTATTACTATCTACTGCTGCTGCTACTACTATTACTACTACTACTACTACTACTACTACTACTACTACTACTACTACTACTACTACTACTATTACTACTACTACTGCTGCTGCTAATACAGCCACTACTACTACTACTACTACTACTAGCTACTACATGTACTACTACTACTACTACTACTACTACTACTACTACTACTACTACTACTGCTACTACTACATGTACTACTACTACTACATGTACTACTACTACTACTACTACTGCTATTACTACTACAACTACTAATAAACAACAACAATGCATACCTTTATCTCCCTGTATTTCTATTATTTCCTTCAAGTTCTTTATATCTCTTCCATAGTCATGATAGTTCTATCTTTTTGTTTATTTTCCTGCAACATCTACTATTTCTATTGCTATCTACTGCTGCTGCTACTACTATTACTACTACTACTACTACTACTACTACTACTACTACTACTACTACTCCTACTACTACTCCTACTACTACTACTATTACTACTACTACTGCTGCTGCTAATACAACCACTACTACTACTACTAGCTACTACATGTACTACTACTACTACTTCTACTACTACTACTACTACTACTACTACTACTACTACGGCTGCTGCTGCTGCTACAGCCACTACTACTGGTACTACTACTAAAATGTGAGAATTGGGGGAGAAAAGGAGAAAAGGACACTAAGTAAATGATAGAAAGTACGAGAAATAGAAGGAAAAGAGATAAAAATGCAAGAAGGTGACAGACAAAGAGAGAGAGAGAGAGAGAAGGGAGGGTGAAAATAGACAGAGAAAAGAATCAGATTTTCATACCCATATTATGGAGCTGCCACGTATCAGGAGATAAACTAGCCTATTGCTTGAATTTCTTATGGAGAATATGCCACGGGTAACCATTTTTCGCTCCCTTTTTTTTTGTTCCACGACTAAAAGAACCTAATAGAAATAAAAACCGAAAAATATGAACTTTGGACGTTCATTGTCTGCCTTTTGCCCCCGTAGAGTACTGCATTGTTACATTTACTGCAAGGCAAACTAAGGGAGACAATATAATTTACTTTGCTCTCACAGCCCACTGCACACGGGACATGCAATTAGACTGCGGGGATCTGATTTTTAAAAGAAATTGCTAATACTATATAGTGTAAAAAGAGACACTTTTGAATGTTAAATTCTCCATGGCTATAAATCGTCTCAGACTTAGGTTTTCAAAATAAAAGTTTTAAGGTTGTCAAATTTATTTGGGGCAATTCTTATAATTGAATTCTCTAAATAAGGCTCTAAATATGATTTTAAACTTTTTTCGGGGAGGGGGGGGGGGGGGGGGGGGGGGGCTACTTCTATCAGAGAAAAAGGTCCGACCGGCAATAAATAGAAGTGACGTCATGCAGACCAGTCGCAAGGCTGTCGCCGATTTTAAAGTCTGCTATACATCGTACACAAAAAAGTGATTATCCCCATGGTACTTTGCATCAACAAGTTCACCACAAGTTTGTACTGTACTTTAATATTGTCTGTGACATCATGAAAATATATACTCTGGGGGGGGGGGGGGGGAGGCCCGGGGGTGTTTCACAAAGAGTTAAGTTTGACTAACAGTCGCACTTAAATTCCTAGTTGTGTGCGGTATATGACACATCGCCACAGTGGTCAGATCATGCTCAGGGGACGCGCGCTATTGGGTAATCTACCAATGAGATTCCGCGTTTAATACCGTATGCGCATTGGCGCTTAAGCATGACTTTAAGTCAAACTTAACTCTTTGTGAAACACCCCCAGGAAAATAATACCCAAATCAATAATGGATCATGAAATACGTTAATATAATAGGTAGTCAGAGAGAGGAAATGAAGTTTCACACGGTACAAAAAGATATAACAAAACTATGGGGTAACGTAAATTTTTTTGCAGGACAAACATTATGTAATAATGATCATAGCGAATCGTTGCTGATAAACATCGAGCAGATCTCCAAATCAACCCATTGCATACTGAAACCGGTTGGCTCCTGTATTAATCCAATGGGAAATATATAATTTAATAGCCAACTGATTAAGAAAATACTAGATAGTTGTTAATAACTAAAAAGTGAAACTCATATTAGAGTGAAATTTTCATATTGTAGAGTTGAATGATATAAAAGTTTCTTGGACTAAGTTGTATGACGTTTGTTAATATATCTCATTATCTTAAAACAATGACTTGAATGTTATTTTTTCTTTTTGTTCTATTTTGATGAAATCAGACCCTTCAAATCTGTGTGTTTTACTAATTAATTCAGAACAAAACAATGCCATTATGTACCGCCACTGATATTCCAATTCACCGATTGTAACCCAGAGTAATGAATCATTAATGAAATAGAAGTAATTTGGACATGACACGTGCAATGATCAATTTTGCATGTATTGTGATGTCATGAATTAATTACTGATGTGCAAAAAAAAACAACAACAACAACATGTTATTCCAGTCACACAAACGAGACCTGAGGCCTGTTACATAAAGAGATACAATCAATCTTACGATCAATTGTAACTCTTCAGTACATGGTTTGCCATAGACTTACGATTGATATCAATCGTAAGATTGATTGTATCTCTTTATGTTACAGGCCCCAGCACCAGCAAACAACTCCGCTCTCACGGAGAATAGTATATTAATGATGATGCGGAACCGAGTAAGCAAGACATATCATTATTATTATGATTATTATTATGATTGCTATTATTATTATTATTTTTATTATTATTATTATTTTTATTATTATTATTATTTTTATTATTATTATTATTATAATAATTATTATAATTATAATTCAACAAGGGTGGGGTAAACTAGTAAATTTTTAAGTTTTCTAACGTTTTGCTTGCAGCTTCAAAAATATCAACGTAGAAGTAATGAGCTTCTGTGTAGAAGAAAAATCCGTTTTCTTTTGACGCTGAGTAAAATGTGAATAAGAATATAATATTTTGTTCGTCTGGGAAGATTCTGCTTGTTTTTCCTAGTACCTACTAGTCCGAATATCTGAAGCTGAAAAAGATTAGAAAAATTAGCGCGTGTGTGTGTGTGTGTGTAATTGGGTTTTTACAGACTGACGTGTATCAATCAGATATGATTATTTACGTCTGGGACCGACCTTTAACGTCACCATTGGAAAGACGTGACTCAGTCTCGAACCTGGGTCCGCTGAATCAGTTTATAACTTCCACTGGTAGCTGGATTACAGGCGCACGCCATAACGCCCAGTTAGAAAAATTAGCCACGCCTGTACTAGTTTTTTATAGATATTGGCCACTGATACAGCGCTTTGATCTTTTATTTGCAATAGTCCATTTTCGTATGACATTCGAATTCAATGCCCTTTGTTTGGTAAAGCGCCTGTGTAATAATAAAACGAACTATTGAATGCGATATTCACAAGTGAGATATTTCTATATAAATGAAATTGTCAAATGCACAATGCAGCTTGCATATACATTGTATAATGTGATGTGATGTGATGGAGAAGAGTCATTAGAAAGGCATTTAACTTTCCTTATTAAAGCAATCACATTTCCGTTAGGATCTTCAGAAATGTACTTCACTCGGAAATCACAATATACACTTTATTTCCTTCAATTATTTTTCAATGTTGCATGCTTAAACAAAAAGCATATCGTACGTTTGCACCGCTATATTAAAAATATGTAATTAAGCTCAAGTACTTTGGTGCAATCAAAAGAATGTCAACATTTACATCAGGGTCCTGTTTCATCAAACTTGTTTATCAATAACCATGTTATGATTTTGTTATAAGCTACTGAAATCGTTGCATTTGCTTGGCTGTGAGAAAACAAGTCTGATAGAAATGAAGCATTTATTAATAACAGGCTCTATAAATCAGGACCCTGATGATTGTTTGTATAATATTATGGCGCCATCTGAATAACATGGAAGATTCGTTGTTATAGAATTCAGAAATTAATTTTTAAAATCTTATTTACAGCCAAAAGAACGGTGATATAATCTGGTGTGATGACCTTGAATTGCTCATTATGCAAATGAGGCACGTTGGGTGTCGGATTTCATGTGGTGAATTTGTTCGTACCAATATATCCTATCTAATTATGCAGTCAAATGATATAATAGATGTTTTTTCAGCTTAAACTGCAAATTTTCCATTCAATTATCTTCCTCCCTTAATGATGATGCTGAACCGGGTAAGCAAGACATATCATTATTATTATGATTATTATTATGATTGTTATTATTATTATTATTATTATTATTTTTATTATTATTATTATTATTGTAATAATTATTATTATTATAATTCAACAAGGATGGGGTAAACTAGTAAATACCGAACAAATGTTGTTGTTTTTTTCTGACGTTTTGCTTGCAGCTTCAAAAATATCAACGTAGAAGTAATGAGCTTCTGTGTAGAAGAAAAATCCGTTTTCTTTTGACGCTGAGTAAAATGTGAATAGGAATATAATATTTTGCTCGTCTGGGAGGCAACTTCCAGCAAGAGAGCAAGATTCTGCTTGTTTTTGCAAGTACCTACTAGTCCGAATATCTGAAGCTGAAGCAAAAGATTAGAAAAATTAGCGTGTGTGAGGGTGTGTGTGTGTGTGTAATTGGGTTTTTACAGACGTGTATCAATCAGATATGATTATTTACGTCTGGGACCGACCTTTAACGTCACCATTCGAAAGACGTGACTCAGTCTCGAACCTGTTTCCGCTGAATCAGTTTATAACTTCCACTGGTAGCTGGATTACAGGCGCACGCCATAACACCCAGTTAGAAAAATTAGCTAGGCCTTTACTATTTTTTTTATAGATATTGGCCACTGATACAGCGCTTTGATCTTTTATTTGTAATAGTCCATTTTCGTATGACGTTCGAATTCAATGCCCTTTGTTTGGTAAAGCGCCTGTGTAATAATAAAACGAACTATTGAATGCGATATTCACAAGTGACGAGATATTTCTATATAAATGAAATTGTCATATGCACAATGTAGCTTGCATATACATTGTGTAATGCATTTTGAAGTGCGTTGATCTGGAACCAGAAATTGCCAGACTCGATCTGTCTGTTAATTGAACAATAAGAGCCATCAATAGATAGAATTTGGCCAACTCGGCTCCAGCAGGGCACGATATCACGTTCTTTGTCAGGCAAGCGTTCAACAAAGGAATATACGCCATGCATGCTGTGCCGAACTGAAACCGAGATGGCCCAACTCTGTGTATTGATTGGAATAGAAGAGAAAGTGCGCCATCTAGTGGTCTATTTCAATGGCCTTTAAATCATGTCAACAATTGAGGAAAGCTGTAGAGATAATTTAGAAAATCACATTTGCCATGTCAGGAGAGGTGTTCTTCTCTATTTCTCTCTGTGTGGGTGTGTGGGCGTGTGTGCGTGTGTGTTTTTGGACGTGTATCTCTCTCTCTCTCTCTTTTTCCCTCTCCCCCTCTGTCTCTCTCTCTCTTTCTATTTCTCCCTCTTTTTAAATCTGACTTCTCTTTCTGTTTGGGCGTACATGTATATTAAGATTTCGGTTCCAAAACATCAACTTTAAATCATTTTCTCTTTTTCTCTTTTTGCCCATGAATGTAGGCCTACTCTTTTCCAGTAGCTACATACATTGACACTTCCAGATAATTTAATCCAATAAAGGGGAAACAACTGGCGACGAAGATGGGTTTGGTTCTAAAAATTCTGCATCCGTTTCAGTTTGATTTCAGAATATGCTACATAAAACAATGTCCTTGTCCGGGACTGACCAATCACAGAGCAACGTGACGTGCATGAATGATTGCGCACTGCCCTTCAATTTTTCCCGAACAGCAGGTTGTTTGCTGCACAGTGTATACTCTGCGTATGGAGATCAAAATTTCGGTTCAAAAACATGCTACATCCCGATACTTTTTAAATTGATAAATTAATTTCGAAAAATAAGCCACCTGTATTTTGTAAAGAGTTATTTTATTATGCCATTACACAGTAGTTAAATATGACAAATTTTCATACAAATCAATAATGCAAAACAATAAAATTATAAATGCTTGTTCTTTTCTTTCCAACATTTTGTTTCATGGATGTAGAATGTTTTTAATCCGACCTCTTCAAATGAGTCCTCAGTGCATCTGAGGTATTTTCCATATATTTTGCCTAAATATTGATACGCAGTGATGTACGGGGGGGGGGGGGGGGGGCTGAACATTTTTTAAAGGAGGGGGGAGGTCATTGCAAAAGGGAACCCACAAAGACCTGGTGGGGAAAATGACAATACTTTTTATGAACGCCACCCCCCCCCCCTCTCTCTCCCTCTCTCTCTCTCTCTCTTTTGATGACCCACTGTTTGTACATGCATTGTGTTGTTCCTGAACAGAAATAGGTAATTAACTGGTAATGTAAGGAAGCAAAGTGAGCTAGCTAATAACGAGGGACTTTTCTACCCTTTCTCTTTTTTAATTATTATTTTTTGCGCCCCATTCAAGTGGTCCCCTGCCAAACAAAACACAAAAACAGATGTAGGCCTATACCTAAAACTTAGTACCAGTATTGCAAAGTATGAGTATGGAATGAATGATATACTGTAGCAGAAGTCTTTGACAAAAACTTTGTCAACAAAATTTGCAAATACTACGTTCAAAGTTACAAAATGTTCAAAGAAAGACAAGAATGCAAGTACATCTGTCTTGTATATAGTATTACTATTAATCATCATCATCATCATCATCATTGTTATTATGATAATTATTTTGTATTATTATTGTTCTTCTTCTTATTATTATTATAATTATTATTATTATGACTATTACTTCTTCTACTACTACACTATTAATTATACGACTCATTCTTGATAGAAAAGCTGTAATAATCTAGCCCTTATTGATTTTCCAAAAACTAAGGTCCGTTATTTTCTTTACTATTTTGAGATTTCACCAGTCAATTATTCATGCTTAATGAATAAATGCAAGATATTTATCGCTGATGGATAAATCCGAAAAATTCCGCATCAATCAATTTCCGGAAAAGGTTGTGTTGTACTCTAAAAGGTATATTATCCACATATATGGTGACTTAAGGAGATACATTCTTTGACCCCGAGACTTTTACCGGCACTGTGTTTTACTCAAAAACATTTAATATATATAAATTAATTCAAATGCTAGGTTATTATATGTTTTACTTTGACCTTTTAAATACATGTATATTACCAAAAAAAAAAAAAAAACAGTGTATAAACAATATATCAATATTCCTTGTTATAGCATGATTTAGCTTGGCCTTTCTCGTGTGATGGAGAAGAGTCATTAGAAAGGCACTTAACTTTCCTTTTATTAAAGCAATCACATTTCCGTTAGGATCTTCAGAAATGTACTTCACTAGGAAATTACAATCATTATACACTTTATTTCCTTCAATTATTTTTCAATATTGCATGCTTAAACAAAGAGCATATAGTACGTTTGCACCGCAATATTAAAAATATGTCATTAAGCTCAAGTACTTTGGTGCAATCAAAAGAATGTCAACATTTACATCAGGGCCCTGTTTCATCAAACTTGTTATCAGTAACAATCTATGATAATTGCTATAAGCTGCTAAAATCATTGCATCTGCTTGGATGTGAGAAAATTAGTCATAGAAATGAAGCAGTCATTAATGTCAGGCTTTATAAATCAGGACCCTGATAATTGTTTATATGATATTATGGCGCCATCTGAATGACATGAAGGAGTCGTTGTTATTCAATTTAGAAAATGATTTTGAAAATCCTATTTACAGTCAACGGTACTTTTGAAAATTCAAAAGAACGATGACATTTTACTTCTGATGATTGCATATTATATATCTATTTCTGTGTATACATAATACATGTGTGTGTGTGTGTGTGTGTATATATATATATGTAATATACATATATAAGTATTTTTCTAGAAGGTATATAATATATACATATGTGTGTAAATGTATTGTGCTTGTGTATGTGTGTGCGTGTAATCTAAAACACATAAAGGTATTTCTTACATGCCGCTTGATACATTAATTTTTAAAAACACAGGTACGGTCAATGGTACATTTGAAGAATAAAAACTACGCTATCATTCTAATTATGACGATTGCACGTAAATAATGGTTTCTGCTGTTCGATTTTTAAAAGAATGTCAGTCGGACTACACTCAAAAGAGTATTTTCTTACTCCATAATTCTGACAAGAAAAGAGAAGTTTCACATCTCGTACATGCCTCTTATTGTGAATTTATCTTGGTTTGCCGCGGGTTTATTTTACAAAACCTTACATGATTTATATAAATATACACAAATATACATATCACAAATTTCTTAAGCGACTGGATGGGTCAATTCAGAGCCATGATTAAAAAGCTCTGTTTTTCTATAAAGAAGTTTGTGAGAAGCCCCCCCCCCCCAAAAAAAAAAAACAAAAAAAAAAAACACCCCAACAACAACAAAGAAGAACAAATTGGGTTGTGCAGGGAGTAAACAGGTGCCACCCCCCTCCCCCCCCCCCCCCCACCACCACCACCGCATCTGACATCCGCCACTAGATTCATGCTTTACTGCAATCGGCACGTTACCTGTCTCATTTTATTTTATTAGCACTTTTAAATCTTGGTGTTTTATAGATACAGAAATAACAAAATAATAATTAATGCTGTATGTGACATTTAACATAAAATACTGTACATTACAACACCGCAACATGGGCAAAATAAGTGAGCATTGAGATACATGTAACATTTTACCTCCTAATTAAGGTTTATATGGAAATATAATCAGCATATATAACGGAATTTCATTCTTTTATAACCTATTAAGGTTATAAAAGGTTATAATCAAATATAAGGTTATAAGGTTATAATCAAATATACCAAAAAAATGTATCCTCGCGTTTACAGGTTAGCCTGTGAAGAGACATGTACTTTTATGTATCACAAAAAAATGAAGTTTCGAAGAGATGCATTGCCAGAATCATAAAAGAAATGTAACAGCATTTACAACATCATACAGAATAAACACAAAAATCTAAGAGGATGGTTTAAACTTAATAAGCGTTTTTAATTTATATTTTTTCAGGTGAAGACAAAGTTGTATAAACAATACACCTCTTGTGTGAATTCCGTGAGGTAGTGAATTATACATTTATTTATATATAAATGGCATAAACAACTTCAATGATAATAATCACGTAATAAAATACGGACTACGAATCATCAGTATTTAATATCTGTCAATATCAGATAAAACAATCACGAATCAATTAAATATACGAATATGAAATTATGAAATACTGTATGATTGATATGCACATGAAAAATGATAGAGGAGATTGAAATAAATAAACAGAAAATAGATCAAACATAATATGTGAACACATGACAAAATCAAGAAACTTAAAATGAGATCAGATGATTATTACTGAAATAAACTGACTTTATTATGTTATACATGCGCGATACCGAGCCTTGGTTTTAGATGAAGGAGAACAGAATCATGCCATTAAAACTTCTCGGAGCTCACTTCATGTTCCGTGATCGTTTGGTTTTTCCTATCAAAGAGCTTCAGATTAACAAATAACTCATCATAAAAGCGATATCAAGGAGAGTATTTTTTTTCTTTTAAAGGCAGGAAAAGTTGAAACAAATTTTATATAATAAAATAAAATTGTTTACTTTTATGTAATCACAAAACAAAAGTGAGTATACCCCTGTAACTCAAGGAGGCGCGATGGCTCAGTGGTAGAGCAGAGGTCTCGTAACTGGGTGACCCGGGTTCGAAACGAAGTGGATGCGCTAGTGCCCTTTGGTAAGGCATTAATCCTCATTCAATTCAATTCAATTCAATTTATTGAAACCAATAAAAATAAGATATAAAATAGTATAACACAATATAGTGCAATAGTAATACAATAGTTTGAATGAGAGGTTTGGGACCTCTATGAAGCAGAGCTTGTGTATGGGGCCTCCTTTTAATAACGTATCATATTATATAACATGGCAAGATGAAATATATATGTACAAAGAGTTTGATTTATTTACAGAAGTATGATTATACACACACCCACACACACGCGTCATACAACATGGCTTCCTGAGTTTAAAGCGCGTGCAACCTGGAGTCTACCAAATAGACATTTTTGACACATAATTTTGAACTTAGACAATGTGGTACTAGTCCTGGTGTTCAGGGGCAGCCTATCCCATTACCACGTCCCTCGGAGAGGGCTTAAAGCCGTCGCTTCCCTGGTTGCTTACTTAAAAGCATACACATGCTTTCTTAGCAGTCAGGTATAAATAAACCATCAAACCTGTACATTAATGCATTGAAATAAATGTCAAATTTAAATAGATGTCAAAATATATATGGCCTCCATTAGTTTCTGGCACTACGACAACTGTGATTAGTGGGCATGCAGTTGACCAAAATTACTTATATATGTGTTTTCATCCTGTTACACAGTCCTCCACAACGACTCCGATATCTCAGATGGGGTCAGAAGTGGGACATGTTTTCATGCCTGCAGTCTCTCTATAGTAGAATGCTCCACAGTGGGTCTAGATTATTTGATTATTTGACATGCTATGTATCTCTAACGTATCCACCTTCAGCTTCTCCTAAAGGACGTTTTCCGCTGATACCCCCCCCCCCCCGGGGATCACTGTGGTTCTAAATACAACTTTATTGACCAGCTCTCACAGTGAAAATAAAATTTTCCTTCAGGACGACACATTACACTGTAGAATCCACAGACAATCTACACACGGGGTGTACTAAGTTTTGTTGCCACATATTTTGATCAATATCCTTAGTATGCTACACCGTTGTTATTTATTCTTTGTTTTTGTTTTGTTTTGTTATGAGAGAATGTCTACGTTGGCATTCGGTTAAATTCGTGCTCTACAATGCCCGGGTGTTAACACCCATGTTCCGTAGTCTTTAAACACTAGTATATGCATTACCGTGTAAAAATGTTACGCCTAGGCATTGCCAGTTTTGTCAAATGCTCTCACCATTTTTGTTTTTTAATATGTTTCCTGATATTGATCGTAATTTGTTAAATACAACCTGATACTTTGGTTGAACAAACTGTGTCTAACACTCGTTCTTTTAGTATAATTTACTTCTGTTCCTATCTGAACACCGACTATCCTAGTTTTGAATTCATAGTTCAGAGTCAATTCGTTATTACAATTACCAAATTATTACAAATTACTTTTCTTTTTCCAAACATGTGCATTCAAAGAAATATCATGTAACTTATTCCAAATAAATTTGACATCCTTCAAGTATTCAAGCTGTCAGTGATGAAATCCTTTATGGGCAGCTGCCAGGTATTCAATTCAATTAAGTTTATATAAACAGCTACCACTTTTGTAATGAAATATATATCTACAGCTACCACTTTTGCAATCAAAGATAATTATATCGACAGCTACCAATAGTTTGCAATCAAAAGTATATGCACATGCCATTTTTGCATTCAAAGATGTTGGCAACCATCAGGTCAGTGTATGTAAAGGTAAGCACAGCTCTTAGAAGAGAGTAGCCAATTATATATTTATATCAGGATAGTTAATCAAATCAAAGTTTGGGACAGTTGCCATGTTTGCAATCAAAGATACGGGCAACTACTACCAGGTCAGCCTATGCAATCAAAGCTATCGGCACAAAGTATATTCGGACAGTGTGTACAAAAAAGCTATGAACGGCTATCAGGATGATATCAAAGGTATGGACTGTTCGGGTGGTATCCAGGGTTGAGTTACCAATCTCGATGGATGTAATAATAACAATAATAATAATAATAATAATAATAATGATAATGATAATGATAATAACCCCTTCTTCTATAGTGCATTCCAGGACCGCAGGCCCTCTCAATGCGTTATACAATGTTTTAAGTCATTCGAAACATTTATCGAAGAGGTAAGCTTTCAGACCTCTCTTAAAAACTTCGACATCTCAGTCATGGAGCGTAGCGACCCTGGGAGAGCGATCCAAAGCCTTGGACCTCAACTTGCCAATGTTCTTTAACCATAGGCCTTTGTTGCTCCAGGATAAATGATGAGAAGGTGTTGTGAAGATGACCGTAGACGCTTTGGTGGAATGTAAGGTGAGAAGTTCTGAGATGTACTCTGGACACATGCCATATGGAGAGCTTTGGAGATGGTAGTTTTCACCGAGGAAACGATTTGAGAAAATATGCCTTCACCAATCTCTTACACGTTCCTCGAAACCTGGAATTCATTCCTATATATACAAAGAGATTGAAAGCATGGCTAAGTTCCCGGAGACGAATTAACAAATAAACTGCTGTTAAAAGACCGGTAGGGTTTTCCTGCCCTAAGCTTCTTCTCACTTGAGAGGACATGAAATTAATGAGGATATATGGAAACCAAGCGAGAAAGATTACTAAAGTCAAAATGACAAACATCCGGGTTATCCTGTTGTGATCCCTCGGCTTTAGTCTCGACTCCGATATCCACTTACTAGTGCAATATCGAGACATTCTGCACTGGGCATCGATCCTCCCCGAGACTGTGGACATTCCCAAAGCAGAAACTGTTGGATACTCTCGTTGTGTATTCATATAAGTTCTGCTTCTTCTAGGAGGAGGAGAAACACAGGTGAGGTGCTTTCTCTCGCTGGCCAGGGATTCCAGGATTTCTAGGTTAGGCAATTGATGCCCTTCTTCCATGGCAGCATTTCTAATTGGAGGAACGGACCTGGTATCGTTTGAGACGAACAACTGCTGATCAGATGACGGATTCGAGGGTACAGCCCTGTCTAAACGCCCCATAGGAAAATGACCCCCGTGTGTAGGCAATGGAGAAATATTCATCGAGCGACTTGTGAGATTAGCCTCTCCTTCGTCAGTAGGACAAGGTGGAGAAAGATGTGGATTTGTCGTTCCACATCTCTTCTTTTTCAAAACCCACAGGATTCTGCAATACAGAATAAGCATGGTACTAAGACAAAATACATACAAACCCGCCATAAAGTCGTTGTAGTATTGAAGGTCAGCTGATTGTGTTCCTAGCGGGTAACAGATGGAATCTGCTTCTGGGTCCCTTCTGAGGCGTTTAGCATAGATCAAGGAGGGCACATTGCACGCTCCAGCAAAGACAATACAAAGGAAAGTGACGATTGGGACCTTTGGCCATTTTGACGTCGAACCCCGACGGATTATGACATCGTAGCGGTATACTGCAATGACGACAGTCAACAAAAGAGATGCAAGACACGTGGAGCGACTCATAAAGAAGGTAAACTTACAAGCCCAGTCTCGGTCAGGCATTTGGATAAAGGCGATAGTAAGTGGTGCGGAAAAGCATGCCGTGAAGTCCACCATCGCAAGACCGAGGATTAGAAGGTCTGTGGTCTTGAATCCGTTGAGGGCGCTGGTTTGCAGCATTCTTTGTTTCTTGGCCATCTGACAGGAAACCCATATTAGGAAACCGTTAGCTGGAGCTCCAATGAGGAACATTGAGCCGTAGAGAAGCCAGGCTACCAGGTAAGTCGATGACATTGTTCTCCAGATCTGAAAGCAAACAAGCAATGTCTATGTATATTGCTTTTGGGGGGGGGTCAATGATTGCGGACCTCTGGCCCAGTGAAAATGTGACCTTTCTTTTTTCCTTTCTTCTTCTACTTCTTCTTCTTCTACTTCTTTTGCCCCCCCCCCCCCCCTCTTCTTTGTCTTTTTCTTCTTCTTTCATTTTTGTCTTCTTGTCAGCACTTTTTGAGACCTCCCTGGATAAATTAACAAAAGATGATGAGGTTATAATTTTAGGGGACATGAATATCTGCCTTTTCAGCAGTCTTCATTATCAAAAAAATACAAGAATATTTTGAATTTAAATGGTTTGAGTCAACTTATAACTAAACCCACTCGAACAACATCGGCCACTTCATCATTAATAGACCATGTAATCAGCAGTAAAGAAGAAAATATTTGTCAAAGTGGTGTTATTGAAATTGGCCTAAGTGATCATTTTTTAACCTACTGCTCTAGGAAGCTAATAAGACCTGTATTCAAACAGCATAGAAATATAAATATTCGGTGTATGAGAAACTATTGTATAGATGATTTTAATAATGTTTTATCTCGAGTCAATTGGTCTGACATATTACAATGTAAAGAAGTAAATACTGCGTGGTCAATTTTCAGAAATATTTTCATGTCTATAGTTGATAAATGTGCTCCATTAAAACAAGTAAGAATTAAGCAAAGAACCGATAAGTGGATGAATGCTGAAATTATTTCGTTAATAAGACAAAGAACTATAGCTTTTAAAAGAATGAAAAAGGATTGTGGTAGTTTAGAATTAGAAAAGAAATATAAACTTTTACGTAATTTGGTGCAAAGAAAAGTGAGACAGGCTAAAGATGAATACTTCCAAAATCAAATTGATGAGCATAAAAATGATTCTAAAAAGTTGTGGAAGAATCTGAAAGATTTAGGTTGTAAAAACAAACAAAAGAATATTAAAGAGAATGTTATTAATATCCAAGGGGAGTTATGTCATGATAATATGAGGATAGCGAACGAATTTAACAATTATTTCACAACTGTGGCAGAAAATTAGCTAGTAATCTGCCAGATAGCAACACAAAGTGTTAAATTACAAAAATTATACGACACTAAGGGTGTGTCGAAAGGTTGTTTTCTTTTTTCTCCTGTCAAAGAAAAGTTTGTTTTAGATGAATTAAATAAGTTGAAAATATCAAAAAGTACCGGGCTTGACTTGGTACCTGCCAGATTTTTGAAGGATGGAGCTAAATATTTGTATAAACCTTTAACTTACATTATTAACTTATCTATCTCAACCTCCACCTTCCCTGATGAAATGAAAATTGCAAAAGTAACACCCCTTTATAAAAAGAAAGATAAAACTAATGTTAGCAATTATAGACCGATTAGCGTTTTAAGTATAGTCTCGAAGGTCCTAGAGAAATGTGTGTATGCCCAATTAGAGAACTACTTTCAAGAAAACAAAATAATATACGAATTTCAATCTGCTTTTAGAAATGGTTATTCCACTGAAACTTGTCTTATTCACCTGTTAGATTTTGTGAGGAACGAAATTTCCCAATGACGTTTTGTTGGGATGGTTCTTCTTGACTTGCAAAAAGCCTTCGATACCGTTAACCATAATATACTGTTAAGTAAATTAGAAGTAATGGGTTTAAATTCTGCATGTGTGCAATGGTTTAGGTCTTACTTGACCAATCGTCATCAAGTTGTCTCGTTGCAAAATGTACTCTCCGATTCTATGCCCATAAGATGCGGAGTTCCCCAGGGGAGCATATTAGGTCCTATTCTTTTCATGTGCTACATTAATGATATGTGTGTTTGTGTCAACGACAGTAAATTACTTTTATATGCGGATGACAGTGTGTTACTATATTCTGGTACTGATCCTGAGCTGATCGGGGAAAAACTTAGCTTAGAATTATCAAACTGTGTTAATTGGATGACAGCAAATAAGCTTAGCTTACATATTGGTAAAACCGAAAGTATTTTGTTTTGTTTGCGGGGTAGGCTGAAGTATACTGATGATTTCAATATAAGTTATAACAATCAACTCATTAAGAGACAGGATTCTGTGAAGTATTTAGGACTAAATATAGCTAGTGATCTTTCTTGCTCAAGTTTGGTTGACAGTATTGTCAAAAAAGCTAATGCTCGTCTAAAATTCTTGTATCGTTATCAAAATTGCATGAACTTAAAATCAAGACGCATTTTAAGTTTTTTCCTTAATACAATGTTTATTTGATTATGCTAATGCGGCATGGTACTGCAGTCTAGGCAAGGTGGATCAAAACAAGTTAAAAATAATTCAAAATAAGATTGTAAGATTTATCAATCACTTACCACCAAGAACACACATTGGTAAGGGTGAACTTGAAACAGCTGTTCTTCTTCATTTAAACCTTAGATCACAACAACTTTTAATTCACCATGTACATAAGATTTTTTACTCTAATGCAGATCACTATATTTCAAATAATTTTACTCGCTCTTCAAGTGTTCATAGGCATGACACTAGAAATAGTCAATTTAATTTCGTAGTGCCTAAGCGGAAAGGTAAAATTGGAAATTCTTTTTATTTTAACGGTATTCTTTTCTGGAATTCCCTCCCAAATCATGTTAAGTCAGTTAAGAATTTTTTACATTTTAAAAGGGTATTGAAGCATCATCTGAAAAATGTGTCTACTCCATAACTATATTTCTCCTCTCCTTTTTGTAGCTCAGATGTTTTTTTCCTATATTATATGACTTATGTAACCAACGTTTATTATCGATAGTTTCATTATGATTTTCTGTATATAGTTTTTTTCCGTTGAGTAAGTCTTGTTTTCACATTTATGTAATCTTCGCCTACTTATGTTATGTTATGTTTTATTTTGCTACTTTTAATTAGTACATTCTTATTACTTGTCGTACGTGTACGATAGTCTTGTAGCCGTACTAATGTGTTTTCTTAGTGTATTTTTTAATCAGTTATTTAGGTAAGGACCCCATTGGAAATAAGCCATTTCGGCTTTCATGGGCTATCCTGTCATGGTACCTGGTTATGTTTGTATTGCAATATACCTGACGAATAAAATCAAATCAAATCAAATCACTCTACTGCCGCACATCCTGAAAAGGACAAATACTACACAACCACTGGCGTAGGCAGGGGGGGGGGGCACTGGTGGGCCATGCCCCCCCCCCCCCTATTCAGCCACTAAAAAAAAAAAAAAAAAAGCGTGAGCGAGAGCGAAAATGCGGGGGAAGTGAGAAAAAAGGCCTAAAAAGGTGCTGCAAGCCGTTATCTGGCTCTCAAAATTTGCTAAAACGTCAAAGCGGGATGGGGAAAATAACTCTCTCTCCATGCACCCACCCCTGTTACAATGGGTGTCGATCCCGGGGGCATGGTGGTATATATCTCCAAAAAAATTGAGGTGGGGGATGGCCTGTATTATTAACCTCCCCCCCCCCCCCCCTCCAGTATTTTTGGATTATGATAAATAAAACTAATAATTATCCAAACTCATGATGGTTGATCTTGAAATACCATCACATTCTTTAATGATTAGAAGTAAGGAAATAAGAAATAAAGAAATAAAGAAAATTCGTTCACTGGCATTGTTATTCTCAATTAAGGATTAAGGGTTCGATCCGTCCATTCGTGTAGATCCGTGTAGATTCTTCTTTTCATGAAAAGCCATTTTGGGATGCTCTAAAATGCATGATTTATTGACAGATATTTGAAAAATTCCCTGATGTAGGAGGGGGATACCCCCTCCCATCCCCGCTCAGTCTCTTCGCTCCGAGGTGTATCTAGGGGCAGGGGGGCACGTGCCCCGTGCAGCACTTGCACGGGGCGCAAAGGAGAGAAAGAAAAATAGGGGGAAATGAATAAAAATCATAAACTTGACGGATCACCGCCCCAAATCCGCAGGGTAAATGCACTAGAAATCTTGTTTTTGAAGGTTTGAAATGCGAAAATTTTCCAAAGCTCGGTTCCTTTGCTCCTCGCATAATTATTTTCTTTCAGGATCTCGTAATTTCGCTTCCCCAGTAAATAGTTCTTAAAGGAGAATGAAACTCAACATACATTAGCTGATAATCATGTGGAAAAATGTCAGCCTGTTCAAAATATCTTGAAAATATTCTGATTTGATTACTCAGTAAGGAGAACAGTCTCTCTAAAGTTTGCAGATTGCTTGCTAGATATTATCCCATGGGGGCTGCCATTTTGAAAAAACTGTGATGTCACTGCGGTACATGTCCATTTGCCTGTACACAATGGATAAGATATTGTATAATGAATAGCTATTGTACAACTAAAGCCACCCATGCAAAATAGCAGCCATCTTGGTACCCCACTGTCTCGCACAGGTGATATCTAAGAGCAGTTGTAGGTCTTTGTCACTTCTTTGAAAAATTGACAAACCTTTGTCTGACCAAGCAACTTACAAGTGCATGCCAAATCCTGCTTAACAAAAGAAACAGCTGAACCAAATATCTTGACACAAAAATTATGACAGGATAAAAGTATCTTCATTTGAATGTACGTGACTACAAAAATGGTTTATTATGAGAAAACCCAGTGCCATGCATTCCACAGCTGATCATGAGTGTAATGGTAGCTAGTGTATAGGTCAGAGGGTATCTCACAAATAGAACTGCTCTGACATTACTTTGTAAAGAAAAATGGCAGCCCCCATGGGATAATGTCAAGCAAGGAAACTGCAACTTTTGGAGACACTGTTCTCCTTCTTAAATAATCAAATAGGAGTAATTATTTGTAATAGGCTGACAATTCTCTACATGATTATAGGCTAATGTTCGTTGCTTTTTATTCCCCTTTAAATAGCTTAAAGGGTTCAAAAAGTTTTTTTTTTTAATGTAATTGTTTGCTCGCTATTATTATGTAAGTTTCATATGACTCCTGCTAAATATTGCGCTCCCAATATAGGATAAAGTGTATAAAACAGCATTTGCAAAGGTTCAACTTTTCAAAGAAATCTCAACTTCAGGTCGCCTTGATGAATTTCTCGACTCTTTCTCAAGCCTATAAGGTTTGTGTTAGTTCTGCTCCCGATTGTAGAAGTGAGTGAATAGAAAACCGTTTATGAATGTTTAAAATTCTAGCTTCTCTACCGCTCAACTGCGGTGGTCAAATGCAAAATTTTCTGTGTAAAATGCACAAGAAAATGCGTTTTTTAGTGTAAAAAATTGAAAAGTCGCTTGTGCAATAACGTAGAACTGGGGGCGCCTAACTTCATTGTTTGCTCTGGGCTCCATAATCCCTAGATACGCCACTGGCTTCGCTCCCTCGCATGTGAAATGTTGCGTCCAAATAATTGATAAGCGGTCCGGGCGTCGAACTATAACTTTCCGCCTACAAAAATTGGTACAAGCCGTTATCTTTCTCTCAAATTTGCTAAAACGTCAGAGCTTTCGCGCTTCGCGCGGGAAGGGGGAAACTCCCTCCTCCCTGCACCACCCATGTTACATACAGTGCAGTATTGCGTCCAAATAACTGAAAAGCAGCCAGGGCGTCGAACTAACTTTGCGCCTTAAAGAAAAATTCTACGAGCCGTTATCTTTCTCTCAGATTTGCTGTAAAACGTAAGAGCTTTCGCGCTACGCGCGGGAGGCTGAAACTCCACCTCCCTGCACCCACCCCCTGGGAAGCACGCTTTGCGTGCTCATCACCAATTTCGCACTCTTCGCGTGTCCCCCCCCCCCCCAACGTAAAATCCTGGCTACGCCTGTGTACACCACAATGCTTTCTTCATATTTTTAATTCTAAACTCTAGACATGCTTGATGTGATTCATCATAGTAAATCACATATTGGGAGATTCTTAAAAGTATCTTTAATCTGCATTTGAAAGGAAGAAGTCGACGATGACGGCATTAAACAAGTTTATACAATAAATTTTGTGATTGTAGATTACACGATTTACATCTTTTGTTAAGGCAATTACAAAGGTGCAACGTAAGATCAGAATAGTAGGGAGATTTTTAAATAATGTACATTAAAAAAAAATTAGCATAGATACTTTTAAAGCGCTCTAACATATTAAAGAAATTATTTCCTGCCAGGTTTCCATTTTCCTCACTTGGGTCTACAGTGCGTATTCAAAAAAAGTACACTTCTGAAAAAATTTCTGGTTTTGGGGAATATTTTCAAAGTGTTTACTTTTTTATACGCACTGTAGTGTGGGAAATGCATATGTTTTTGAAGTTAGTTTTATGGCAGAGACTTGAATCCCGTACCGTGTGCTTTACAGGCCGGTGAATTAACCACTAGACCACAACACTTCTACCCTTGAGTGTAAGAAGAAAATCACTTACATTTTCAGATAATCTCGTCTAAAGCAAAAGCTTTGACCTTATTAGCATTATATATATATTAGACGTTTTTTATGTTATTCAAAAGTAATTCCAGTACACTTATCCTTTTCCCCTTGCTCATTATCAATATTTGATATTTAATTGAAACTATATTGCAATAAGAATTTGGTGTCAGCAATACCTTTACAATAACACAGTATGTAAATACCTACAAAATAGGCTGATAACTCACCTGTTCTCGACACGTACAATCCGTAGTTTAAGTGAGTTACTGATCTGCTGAGATACTGAAGATTTTCCATTTCTGATCAAAGACTGATTGTTATATGGTTAAGGAGCTTAAATCTAATTGGCTAGTATTAACAAGAGGCCAATGACGTTATAACAATAGACGTCTGCTGTGAATGTTGCCTCTTCACATTGTAAGCCTCTTCTTCTTAAACTGGAAACTTGCTTAATAATAATAATAATAATAGTAATAATAATAATAATAATAATAATGAATAATAATACTGTAATAATAATAGGATTTATAGGGTGCCAAATCCACAAGGCAATTAATGAAGAAGAAGGATATGTTACTGGTCCAACAGTTTTCTAACCAACCAGGCTCTAATGTTTTGATGAACACATTTAATTGATCTATATAGAAAAAAGACGTGACCTATAATACATTTATTTATTGTAAAATAATGTCCTTGTTATTAAATGAAATAAAATTTCAATGTTTTTTGTACGAAGAGTGCCTCTTTATAAATGGGAAATACACAATTATGTGCATGAATCAGATTGTACATTTACTCATTTTTCTAGGACCCAGTGGTACCAACGCCAACCCTTGTCATTCGGGGAAACCCATTGACTAGTAAAGACATCTGCATCCACATAGATGGTGAAGTGCTGTGCTTATGCAGTACAGTTTCTCTTGGTTGTGTGGCTGCGTTTGCTGCATTTTACACATTTGGAGTGGAGTACCCACAACATGGTAAGCGGACATTGCTGTTCTACCAACACTTCCTGGCTGGACTCCATCATACAAAACCACTTCCATCTAATTATGTACAGCATTTCATATTGATGTCACTTTGAAGCCAGGATTAACTCATCAGACTTTCCATTGAGCTTCATTCATTTGGGGTTTCATAAAGACATTTTTAAGGTTTTTTTATGCTGTGGAAAATTGTCACCACATACAATGACAGTTGGATTTTTCCCATGTCTATTCAGAACTTACATGTAGTTGGGATATACATGTGATTTATATTTTGTCCTAAGTACATTCCATTGTCACAACATTATTGGAGATGTATTGATTTTTATGAAGCAGCATGGCATTGTACTAGACACCTGTCAATTTTCTGGAAAAGTTGAATGATTTTTTTTTTCTGCATAAACATACCAGAATACTCAATTTATCATCCTGTTGCCACCTTCCCATATATTAGGTTAACATATAGATGTCTTATTTTTTTATACAATTTATGTAGGCATATACAGTTTCTTGCCACTTGACTGATGAACAAGTGTAGTTTTAATTTTATATTTGCACGAATATGAACAACTGAAACAAAAATGGTTACATTTTCCTTTTTTTCACATGCCCCATTTGCCAACTTATTTAAATTTGTTGCTATTTCTTTAGGAAAAATAGATAAAAGTAACCCAAAATTAGGATGTGTACATGTTTGCATTATTACTATAGTGCCATTGTTTTTTGTACAGTTTTTATATTTTCTATACAGTGTAGAAATGCAGTTTCCTGCCACTTGACTGATGAACAAGTGCAGTTTTATTTTATATTTGCATGAATATGAACAACTGAAATAAAAATGGTCAAATTTTCCTTGTTATTGTCACATTCCTCATTTGCCAACTTTATTGACATTGGTATGAAGAGATAATGCATAATCAACCATTTCTTTGTTATGATGTCTGACCATAATTTTTTTTCAGTGTTGAAGCTCAGAACTAATTGCTCTGATCATTTTAAGTAAACCTGTATTCTGACATAATCAAACAAAATGACAAATGTTAAACAGGCATGAGGGCGACTCTAGTATGTGCATGTGCTTCTTGGCTATTAGCATTTAAGTACATGTATTTAAGAATGGGGCACTGTGCAGGTTCATGTATCATGGATGACACATAAAGCAATATTATTATAGATGTGGTTAATGCATAAGGAAGTAATATAAAAACACCTTCGTTTCAGAAAATTTATATGTGTGTGTGTGTGTGTGTCTTGGGCCATTTTTGACAAAACTGAAAATTGTTAGCGAGTACCTTTAAGGTAGGCTGACTACTGGATGTACTGTAATTTATGCAAATACGTTCATTTTTATCTGATAGTTTTCCAAAATGTGTAAAAAATTATTCAAGCTTGCTCTGCATGTTTCCAAAGTAGATCAAGTGACATTAGCATGTATTTGAACTCAAATCTATGGTCTTGTTAAAGTTCATTGTTTTCTAAATTTTTAAGTGAACATAACTTGCCGCTCATGTATAGAAAAAAAATAATGGCAGAGGGGTGACAGTGCAGATGGTGCAAGTGTCGCATTGATCACTCTTGTTTGTATTTCTCACGTGTGTTGTAAATAAGAAGTCCAGAATTAGGACAAGCCGGACATACTGTGGAAACTCCATATAACGAGGTCCTTGGGACCATCAAATATACCTTGTTATAGCAGGAATCTTGTTATATCAGGTTAAAAAACAATAGAATACGAAGAGCTGGGACCACCTTTTTATATCAGAAATATTGTTATATCAGACCTATTTATATCGAGTTTCCACTGTATTAGTATGGTACCTAAAGCACTGCCCATGCAGAAGTACTTTCATCATGTGTGCTAACAATATGGAAAACAAACTGCTGAAAACTGCTTATCCAATAATAGCGAGCCAATGGAGTAAAATGGAGTCAAAAGGGGCCTGAGCTTTCGATTCTAGCAGAATCTTCGTCAGAGCCAAAAAGACAAACATAAAAAACAAGACAAGCATATATAGACTACAGACACAAAAGAGTATACATGTAACATGAACTGTAAGGGGGGGGGGGCACAAAACAATGGAAACAAAAGGAGAGTGTGGGGAGTCAAAAGCATGGAGGCAAGTAGGTGTGGAGGGGATTAAAGCAAACACAAAGGCGTGGAGATGCAAGGACAGTAATGAGCCCCAAGCTCAAGTGTGGGTAATGTGTGGAAGCAAAGGATAAATGCTAATAGGTGCTAATAATATTACATTTTTTTTTTCAATATTAAGCATACATTGAGCTTTTGATTTCAGACACAAATACATGTATCTGAATTTGAAAATGAACAATAATACACTGAATATTTCACGTATTATTGTTCATAATTTTAAAAATTTAGATATTTGGGTCAGAAATCAAAAGCTCACAAAACACCCCCCCCCCCCAAAAAAAAAAAAAAAATACTATAATCTTGCACAGTATTATTTTGTACATCTTGTTCTCATCTTGCAGTTTTGCTATCTTTATAATGACAATTCTTACCACCTAAAAAGTAACCTTGCACAAAATCCGTTGTTTACTAAATTTTACAATAAATTAATTTTATGTTCATGTATGCATTAGTTTACTAAATTCGTACACCAAAGTTGCAATATAATTTTTCTGCACGACTTTCGTCAACCAAAGAATACTCTCCTGTGTGTGTGAACATAGTGTATTGCCAAACAGTATTTTTTTAATGAAGCATTCAAAGTTTGCCAACCTTGAAGAAGCAGTTTTTTTTAATATCTACTGTCTGTATTGCAACTACATTGTTCTTGTATTGTTGCATGAAATGTCTAAAATATTTGCCAATATATTTTAAATGAATTTTCTGTCAAAAGTTTTTATTTATTTCAAATCTATTAATTTTTCTATTCATGAAATACATATATGTACCCGTATCACCCTGCAATTCTTTAACAAATGCTGAAGGCAAGTGATATGTTATGCATGTATATTATTTTGTTAATGTACGTACCATCCTGTATTTTTTATTTTTTTGGATATGCTGCCTTCAGTGCAATTTTTTTTAACGTTACATGTTTAAGGGAACTTCATATACGGGGTTATATTGGACGCCTTGAGCACATTGGTGCATATGAGCGCTATATAATTTCCAATATTATCATTATAATTATTATTATAACATACCCTAGATATAGCAATCGAAATGCATTTTATATGATCTTATGACGTATTGTTTCACCACTGATGATCAAGAGAAAAGTTTTAAGGATATTTCTGTCTACAAAATATAACGAATTGTTGCATCAATCTGCTTCAGTTGTTAATTCGAAACGCTTCTTGATCACAAGAATCTTACTTTCTTGATCCTTTATCTGATTTTCCAAACACTTTCACTGACCGTTTCTCTCTTCGTCCTTTTTTCTTCCATGCACTACAAAACAGAAAGAAAATGAACAATCACAACAAATTATACAAGAATATATTCACTGGATGCATGAAAGAAAAAAAATATATACCAAATAAAAGAATCACCTAAAAATAATAGTCAAAGGAATTGAATTATTCAGACTGTAGCTAGATATTTCCAAACCTATTTGAATTATTCCATCGATTACTGAATTGAATCACTGGAACAGGGATTCAATTTGGTATATTTCAGACATTCTTATGATTATGTAAGACACTCTTGATGGTACGTAATAAGCCACTCTCACTATATTCCATTTTCTCCAAGCACTCAAATTCAATGCATAATTATTGTTCAAGTGTCTCGAGACTGAGTATTACAGGCACTTGTAACATATCTTCATGTATTGTATTTCAATAGACAAAATGCAGATACAATCATGTAAGGTGTTGTTGAGTCTAACACGCTGTCATGTTTATTAGATGCATGGATTTAAATGCATTTATAAAAAGGCTTAAACTGACACATCAAATATATTGGGAGCTGATTATTAAAGATGCTTTGCAAAATTCGAATATTAAAAGTTGTAGCTGAGCCGGGGGGGGGGGGGGGGTGTTTCATAAAGCTGTTCGTAAAGTTACGAATGACTTTACGAACGACTGCAACATGTTCTTGGGTGCTATACTAATCAGGTTCTCAATCATTTAGCACAAGAACTGATCACCAGTCGTGCGTAAAGTCGTGCGTGACTTACGAACAGCTTTATGAAACACCCCCTAGTCAGTTAAGAGTAGACCGCTTTTTTGTCCGTCCGGGACATTGAATATTTTATGGATTATACGTTTATAAGACGACCATGGCAACCAAATTTTATCCAATATCAGTTATGTCCTTGGCATAAAACATAATGAAACATAAAATAGATCGCTTCAATAATTAAATAGCCTACTTATGTTCTACAGGCCTTTAAACTTTTAAAATTTGCCAAATGGCCGTTCATGACTAACCGATCAGGCACAGCTATTATTGCTCTTGAAAAACTGATAAAAATACATGTACATGTACATAAAAAATAGTTGGCAAAGCTGAAAATAAAGAAATTTATTTATTGATATACATTTTGTTGACTTAAACTGACACATCATAATAGAGTCAGAGCTGATTATTCCCGATGACGCTTTTGCAATAGGCTATTGATATGTAAAAAGTAGTATAGCTGATTAATAATAATGCTGTTGCATAGTTGTCGATGATTATCCGATTACCTTGCTCTTGCAATGAAATCAGTAAAAATCACTGAAAAGGCACTTGATGAAACGCTCCCAAGACGATTTTGCAATGATAAAATCATTGGTTCTGCCAATCAAACACATCGGGGGGGGGGGGGGGGGGGGTTTCATCAAGTGTCCTGTCGGTGATTTTTACAAACGAATTTGCTCTCAGCTCAGATGCAAGGATTTCAGTAGCTTATAACAGTTATTGCATCTTGTCATTGATGACAAGTTTTATGAAACAGGGCCCTGAGGAGATGAAAAAAATTGGTTCACATATATTATCGTTGCGCTCTTTCATTAAACAAAAATCTGTGGCCAAGCGATCTCAACCACATGATAAAATAAATGCCTTTAACACAAAGATGAAGAGCGGAAAGTTGTGCGTATGACTTATAGTTAAAGAAAAATCCAAATTTAATGGCAGGTTGCTCTGGAAAAAAAGTGGATTATTCAGAGAAGCACATGGGTGAAAGTTTGAACAAAATCGGACAAGCAATAAGAAAGTTATGAATTTTGGAAAGTTGTTTATCACTATTCACTATTCATAATAATTGGCCGAATCGGTAATGCCACTGCTCTCACATTCAAAATGACTAAAATGTCATTTTCTTCAAAATGTATTACAGGTACTCAGTAGGATATTTGTCTCATATGAGGATCTATACGAATATGTTATCTAAAATATATTTTGAGCACTGCCTCGATGATATAATTATAGTCAAAGAAAACTAAATATTGTAAGATACAAATTTCTAGCATCCTTCATTCAGCAAGGCAAAAGATGACCAAACATCATACCTTCTTTTCCTTCATAGACCAGGCCGTGTTTCACAAAACTAGATACTAATAACAACTCATAATGGATCAATGGCAAATCTGCTCTGAACCAATCGAATGTAAGGATTTCAATAGCTTATAACAATTATAGTGTCTTGTTATTGATAACAAGTTTTATGAAACAGGGCCCAGTTGTCTTACATTAATAATTGCACATGCCCATGGTACACTTTCATTCAATGACTGTCTTCTCTCAACTCATCAGATTCCTGCAAAGAGGAAAAAAAGAGAAATACTGTAAATAAAGTTTTTTAGTAAAAATAAAAAAAGATTTTTCATGCATGACTGTAATAAAATCTAATAAATTATAATTATTATATCTTTCAACTCTGTTAGGGGAACATGAAGATAAATTTTAGGCATGAGTGAACACATTCGTTAATCATTTCCAAAGGTACAAAATTAAATATTGCAAAACTGGACAATTTTCCATTGATGTGTAAATGCCCTTCCACATAACAATGAAAATCTCTTTCTAGCATAGGTGTCGATCGGGTATATAAACCCCCCCCCCCCCCAAAAAAAAAAAAAAAAAAAAAAAAAATGAGGTGGGGGTGACCTGTATTATCATTGCCCAAATTTTTTAGGATAAAATGAATAAGAATTATGATACATTAAATTAAAATTAATTATCCAAACTCATGATGCTTGATCTTGAAATACCATCACATTCTTTAATGGTTAGAAGTAAGGAAATAAGAAATAACAAATAAACAAAACAAATATATATTTATTGGCAATGTTGTTAATCTGCTTATTGATAAACAAATGCCTCAAGTATTGTAGGTTTTTTTTTTCCAATTTTTACTGATATTCATCACTTGATTAATTGATATTTATTATAATTATTTACGGACATTCATCATTTTTTGTGCTGAATCTCCGTTATAAAAAATGGTTAGATTTTTTATAACCCTCAGTCTTTTCCTCTTAGTATTAAAGGAATTATAATCTACCAAAAGTAATAAGAAAAAAAAAATATTCGCAATGTTTTTAATGGACTTGAAGCATTTGTGTAGATCGATACTTGGGTATATTTTTTTTTTTTTCTTTGAATTTATTGATATTCATCACTGACAGATTGATATTTATTAGCAATGTTGTTAATCTACTTATTGCTAAACAATGCCTCAAGTACTGTAGTTTTATTTTTCCAATTTTAATGATATTCATCAATTGATTAATTAATATTTATTACAATTATTTACTGACATTCATCACTTTTTGTGCTGAATATTCGTTATAAAATTGGTTAGAGTTTTTATAACCCTCAGTCTTTTCCTCTAAAGGAATTATAATCTAGCGATAGTTATAAGATGAAAGAATTTATTCGCAATGTTTTTAATGTACTTGAAGCATTTGTCTACATTGATACCTGTGTATGTCTGTTTCATTTTTCCCCCTTTGTCTTACAATCACTGATAATCTGTCGCATGCAAATGTAAATAGGAAGAAGATAGGAATAAGGAGAAAGAACAGGGGAAGGAAGAGTATTTGAAAACTGTGTTTACTTCCTCTAATGAGAGGCTTTGTGGGTACTCCACTATGAATCGATACTGACATCTTGTCTTTGTTTTGTTTTGACTTTGTTTTTTGTTTTTGTTTTGTTTTTTGTTAAATCGTAAATTGCATGATTCGGTTGCACCGAATTTAGTCTTGTTCCAATTTACCGATATGCATTACGCACCGAATGGTAATACGTTAGAGATAAGTTTTTTTCTTCTTTTGAAAGCTTTTTTTTTTTTTACAAATTACAAATCTTCAACTACAATTTCTATGTTTGCTTGTTTGCTTCTTCTTTTTTTTTAACATTACCTTGTTTTAACATTACCTTTATGGATTTACAATAATATTATAATTGAACCTTTTCTATTTAGTACATCTGTAATACATTATAAGGTTCTATATGCAAACATGTACAACTTTTCTCTCTGCACTGCTCTTTTTCATGAAAAAAATCATTCTCCAATTCTATTTCGAAATAAATTCACTCGAATCATGTATTTCTCTAACAAATTGACTTTGATAAATTAAGTATGATATTACTGTATTATTATTTAAAACTTCATAAACGTTATTTGATGCAGCAGTGCCGAGACAAAAGTTCATTAAGGGTTCCATATTAGTTATGAATGTATTTTATGGCTGAGGTGCTCAAGATTAGTAAACTTGTCATTATGAAAGTTAATCATTTGATTAACGCTTTAGGAACTCATCATCATCATCATCATTCATCCTTATGTCACCTCCCATCTTTACATCGTCATTCCATTCTCTTTCCATCTCATGACCATTACCACTGTCATACTAGTACGACACAGAAACTTTACATGCGAACTTGCTGTACACTTTTAATCACAATAGCTTGGTAATAATAGCTATTTTTTATGACTACTGATCTAGACCAGTTATCTATTTTCAATACCAACAATTTATCCTCTGATAGTAACTATTACTCAATTGACGAATTTACTTCTAGTTTTCTAAAAACAGGGAATAGATTTAGTTTACTTCATGTAAATGCTAGAAGTCTAAGCAAAAATTTTGATTCTCTGGAAACATTGCTATATACTTTGAACAATTTTCCCTTTTCAATTATTGGTGTCACGGAAACTTGGCTTCATAATACTTCGCCCAACCTATTTAACTTACAAAATTATACACTGATCAGACATGATCGAGAAGAAAAGAGAGGAGGGGTATAGCATTTTATGTCAATGAACAACTACAATTTAAATTCCGAAAGGAAATATCATTAACACAAACTGAATCATTGTTTTTAGAAATCATAAATTCAAACAGCAAAAATATAATCGTTGGATTAATTTACAGACCCCCTCATGGTTCTATAAATTCATTTTGTGAAGATCTTGATATATGCCTCAATACTCTTTCGGGAGAAGGCAAACAATTAATCTAATGGGTGACTTTAATATAGACTTGTTATCTCATAGTAGTTATCATGATACACTTCTTCATATTATTTATGCTAATAGTTGTTATCCGCATATAAATAAACCAACCAGGATAGACGGTCAATCTTCAACCCTTATAGATAATATTTTTTCTAACATCTTTGACAAAGACATGACGAGTGGATTACTATACTCCGATATATCCGACCATTTGCCAATTTTTTTAATATGTAACAATGACACTTCAAATAAAAAGTCAGTTAACTCAAACATGTACAGAAAGCAAACACCCCAAAATATTGAATCCCTCAAAAGTGATCTAGCAAGAGAAGAATGGTTGGATATTTATAGTGAGTCAGATGCAAATATTGCATACGAAACTTTTAATAAAAAGTTACAGAAGTATTACGACAAAAATTTTCCTCTGGTATCTGTAAACAAGAACAATAAACGTTGTAAAATGCCATGGATAACAAAAGCAATTCTGCGATCCATACACACAAGGAACAAACTTTATAAGGCTTATTTAACAAACTCTACTATACTCTTAATAAAAACAAATATAAAACGTACCGGAACAAATTAACTAATATCATTCGAACTTCTCGTAAAATGTACTATTCCGATAAACTTAACCGAGTGAAATCTAATATGAAATCTACTTGGGAGATTATAAATGATCTGATTGGCAAGAAAACAAAAAATTTACCTACTAATAATTTTACAATGGATAATACAGCAATACAGTCTGAAGATATAGCTCATACCTTTAATTCCTTTTTTGTAAATATAGGACCTAATTTAGCAAATAAACTCAATAAACCGAACGAAAACTTTACTAAATTTCTTCCTGAACCTACAACTTCTTCACTGTTTTTTAATCCCACAAATCCAAATGAAAATCCAAAACAAAACAAAAACACTGGCTGCAAATTTCGAAACTGTCACTGACTTTTAACGTTACTAGACCATCAAATTGACATAGGCCTAGTCACACTATTGTTAGTTCTTACATGCAATTTGTTATGAAGGCCAGGCCTTTCCGCGGCCAGCGTCCCGGGGCTAGGCTAAGCCTACTGTGGCCTTGGGGAGGTGGGGGGGGGGGGGGGGTGGTTTGTACTTTACTAAGCTGGTATTAGGTCCAGATCTATAGCCTAGGCCAAATAATATAAGTTAGGCAAGCGTCTTGTCTAGAAATACTCTGAATTTAAAATGTTTGTATCCAGGCCTAGGCCTATTATCAATTTACATGTCCCTATAGCTGACTAACATTAGATCTAGAGTCTATGTCGATCTAACTTAGATCTAAGTCAGAGACCCTTTTTCTAGAGACCTTTTTCGTCGTCTAGGACCGTGTTTCTTTTTCTTTGTCATTGTTGAGTGTAAAAAGAATGATGTGTACAGTGTAGAGTGTAGAGTTTGACTTTTTTAGGCTTCATTTTTAGTCTAACTGTTAGACTCCTCCATATCTTTTTGTTTTGCTATTTGTTTGTTTTGGTAGTTTCGTTTCTTTTTGTTTTAATCAAAGCTTTTTCAGTAGATCTAGAAGCAGTCTAAGTTACACGCCAATAACAATAAAAAAGGAGGAAGAAAATAATCATTAAATCAATTTTACATAAGGCAATAAAACTAAAATTTTCAGAGAGATTTTTTTCAGTAGGGCTACACATCTGCAATAGGGATGTCAAAGATCTAGCAGTGGCAGATTTAGGGGGGCATCCCCTGTTTGCTTGTCCGAAGGTTCGTTTTTCCGAAGGTTCGTATTTCCGAAACACTAATTTCCCATGCCTGGGGGTTCATAATTCCGAAAATGAAAAAGGGTTCGTAATTCCGAACATTTGTTGCATTATTCCGAAGGTTCGTTATTCCGAAGGTTCATTTATCCGAAGGTTCGTTTATCCGAAGGTTCATAATTCCGAAAATGAAATAGGGTTCATATTTCCGAAGGTTCGTATTTCCGAAAATGAAAAAGGGTTCATAATTCCGAAGGTTCGTATTTCCGAAAATGAAAAAGGGTTCGTATTTCCGAAAATGAAAAAGGGTTCGTATTTCCGAAAATAAAATAAGGTTCGTATTTCCGAAAATGAAAAAGGGTTCGTATTTCCGAAAATGAAATAGGGTTCGTATTTCCGAAAATGAAATAAGGTTCGTATTTCCGAAAATGAAATAGGGTCCGTATTTCCGAAAAATGAAATAGGGTTCATAATTCCTGGTAAAAAAGGCGAATTCATCAGGAGCAGAGGTGTAGAAACGGGGGGGGGGGGGGAGGGCACGCCCCCACCCCTCCCTCATCGGATGGCGAAAAAATAAGAAAAAAAGAAAGAAAATGGAATAGGAAAGAAGACGGTTGGACCCCTTCCGGCAACCCCCCCCCCCCCCCCCCAACCCTCTTCCACCAGCGGCGTCTTAGATTAGCTTTAAGATTATTCCAAAAGACTTGTGCCTCCTACACACTTAGAATTAAAGGTGCACAAATGGTGCAAACATTCGAAAAAAGGTGCAATGTGCAGCAAACTTCGTAAAAGGTGCAATATTGTACCATTTTGAGTAATTTCAATGATAAATCGGAAGAGGGTGCAAACTTGTACCTTTTGTTAGTCTCAAAAGTATGCTGCGCTATAACGTGTAGTCTTTTGTTTGGTGTCCTGTTTTAGTAATTATTCAAGTTTGTCATTAAATTTAATATTTCATCGGTTATATTATGACATACTTTTCTAGTAACATGTTCATCTGCAAACTATTTAGTCTCATAAATGAACTGTACTTTCGAGACAATTTTGAACGTTTTGGCCGAAAGACTACGTCAACTTCGCCAGTCTAAACATCATTGGCCAATGAAATCGATAGACAGAAAATGCCCACGAAAATGCTGAACATGAAGTTAAACAGGGTAAGTGTTACAGTTTCTGCCATAGTATATCTTTTATAATTGCATTTTATTTCATTATAACCCATTTTAAGCTGTATTTTCTTCAAATGTAAATTATTTGTTTCATAAATTATTGAAATAAAAAAAAATTTAAAAAATGCCGTATTCGTATCGCTTTAATACGTGCCCCGCGATTGGCCGATCAATCTCTGAGCTGCATTGCATATGCATCCGCGCTAGCTCTGCGCTTGCGATTCGCACGAAATTCAAATCAGCCGCACGATATCCTTTCTCTCTGGTGAGCTTTCAGCGTTAACAGTAAGCGTAAAATATGCTTTTATGTCTTGTAGAATATAACCTCTGTGTGATCAAGTCATGGCATGACATCATGTGCATTTTAATATATATTTCAGTAATTTAAACACAAAATAACAGTGTAAACAAGATCGAGCAACAATATTTACGCATGTCACTAACCCAGTCCCATCTGTTCAATTTTGTGTAACGTTTCTGTCATTGGCAGCCTTAGACCAGTTCTGATCTGATCTGTCTACCAAATTTCACGTTTTCTTGCCCATTTATTGTTATTGTACCGAAATTATTATCAGTAATAGGGCACAATATTGTTTCTGGTATACATCTAGCCAACAGGGCGCATGGAAGGAGTCCCCCCAAACTAAAGTCTTAAAGAAAAAAGGGTTATCTTTTTGCTTTTTCATGTTTTTGGCTGGACATGCTGGAATTGGAAAAGGCAAGCACCACCAAAGCACCATGACCACTCATACTACTATGATCCCCGCTACAATACATTCCTATACTTCGTGTGTAGAATCTAGGCAGTCATACGGCTCAACTTTTTCAAACACCACTGCACAAAAGTCACCAACATTCACTCAAAATCGGCATTTAACATGTTTAATTTACAAAAACCGACCCCAATATATCCAAGAAATACAGTAGTCAGTAAATTCAACTCACCGATGTTGGAAAAGATGATCCAAAAATGAAATCCGTAATTTACTGTCGATTCTCGCGATACGAGCTATCGGAGTCATTGTGTACATTTCCTGGTCGCTGCGGGCGCTGACATCTCCCCAAAAGAATTTTTTCGTTAAAAATTTGGTCCCTGTCCCGTACACCTGTACACGGAAAAGTCCCGATTTTCTGTGTGCGCGATCGTAGAGAACGATTTGCGCTTGCGATCCCAAGTTTCTTCATGGACAAAAATTTTATTGGCCGATTTTAGTCTAAGACATCGGCGGTATGTAAACAACACGCGATCGCGAAACAAATCGGCGGGGATTTCTTCGGTTTTGGGCATGATTTTGACTTTGGATTTTGCTGGAAATATGGAAAGTTCTTCCTAACGGCCATTTGATGTAGGCATGGTAGGAGTGAGATTTTTAAGGGCTGAATTTGAAAGCAAGGTATTTAAAATATTTATCTTATTTTCCCCCCATACCTTTAGTACATGTGATAGAAAATACCAACTATTTTACAGTAATGTAGCTATGAGTGGCAAGCACCACCAGGTCCTAGCGCAAAGTCTAAACATGTTGTTGAAGAAGATGGCCTCTCCTGTAAAGAAGGCTTTGAGGTAATCACTTGAGGTACATTGTTTTTTGTCCATCCCATCCACACCAAGTTATTTGCTGTGGATGGGATGGACAAAAAACAATGTAAGACTAAGTAATCGTGGTCGTTGACCCAGTAAGAACGAACAATGCCAAAATAGTTTACTGCTGCATTTTCTATCGCAAGCTGTATGGGGGGGAATAAGATAAATATACTTCCTTTCAAATTCAGCTCTTAAAATGTAATTCTTACCTCCAATGGCCGTTAGGTCTTAGGAAGAATTTCTGATATTTTGCAGCAAAATCCAAAGTCAAAATCATGGCCCAAACTGAAGAAATCCCTGATTTTTTTTTTGCCATCACATGATGTTGTTTTCATTCTGCCGATGTTTAGACTAAACTTAGCCAATAAAATTTTGTTCACAAAGAAACTCCGTATCACACCTATATCGATCTCTACAATTGCGCACACAGAAAACCGGGACTTTTACGTATGTGCGACAGGGACCAAATTTTTGCCAACTTAATGTTTTGGGGGAGATGTCGGCACTCGCGGTGACCAAGAAATACAATGACTTCGATACCCCGTAAATTTAATTTTTTAAATAAATCTTTTCCAACATCAGTGAGCTGAATTTATTGTACATGTATTTCATGGATATGTTACTTAGTGTTCATATTTGTAAATTAAATGCTGATTTTAAGTGAATTTTGGTGAATTTTGGTTAATTTTTGTGCAGTGGCGTTTGAAAGTGTTGAGGTGTACAACCGTCCGAGGGTATATTATAACAATAATAATAGCTACATTTATTACATTTATTACATTTATTACATGCGCACGTATCCATCCGAGAGGATGCTCAAGGCACCTACAAAGGAGTATTATTACCCTGGCCCAGCTGCCCTAAGCATTCAAGGAATAAATTCCTACCAGGTACTACACCTGGCTGGAGAGTGGCAAATGTAAATGAATGTTTTGCCAAAGGACATTAGTGCCGCGGCGGGACTCGAACCACAAACCATGAGATCCCCAGTCCGGTGACGTATCCACTAGACGATGCCGCGATGCCGCGAGTGATCCTGTCCAATGATCAATGATCCAATCCAAGGGTGTTGAATGCGGTCTTAGGCAATCGTCACTCATACTATTTGTCCCTTGCATATGTGGGACTGTGTCAACATTCACTGTTGCAGTAGTAACAGACGACAAATTTGATCCAAGCAAGATTTGATATTCTTGAATTTGCTATTTTACCTGATTCAGGAACTTGTCAACTCGCACTATATATGCTAAAAATTTGACGTTTCAGAGTTGAAAATGAAATTTTAAATATTTTCTTCTCATGTATGAATGATCTAGAATGTACCACTTCCCGCTAATACACACAAAATCTATCTTCAGATAAGCTTGTACATGCATAAGTGGGCAATGGTTTAATTCTGATCTGAACGCATCTAATCACATTGTGTGAGGTGGGCTGAATCTCCATTCTGATATCTAATTATGTAATTAATAAAGACATTATGCACTGTACACCTTGACTATTGCTATTTGGTAAGGTAAAGTGTGGGTGATTTATTTTTGTCCACAGGAAGAATGGAGTTTCAAACTCTTCGAATTATTTTCGCATATTCTGTTTTCACTTTTAAGGATGATATCCAAGGAGAAGAAGAAAAGAGTTAAAGTGCTTGTGAGGAGGCGCAACCCAGATAAAGGTGTCATAGGAGATATCATGAGGCGCACTAGGACTCACCGAGCTCAATATAGAACCAACCAAGTTTCTTTTGAGGTGCAGGAGTTCCCCATCCTGAAGTTGGAGACTTGGAGTTTTGGGTAATTAGATGTTTATAAAAAATCTGGACTTAATTATCAGAAACAGATAATACATGTTGTTGTATACATGTACATGTACACAATTTTTCAGGCAAAAGGATGTTTAAATTTGATTCCCTCTACCTTGTTTTTATGATGTTCAAAGCATGCATACAAATTCATTATGGATGTCAGCTTTAGTAATCAGCTTTTAAAAATATTGTCCATTCTTAGGATTATTTTCGATAAATTTCATGTCTTATACTTTCTCTAACAGAACAAAACAAGAATAATGCTGTGATATATTTTTTGTGAATTTACAGATTCTGAAAGAGATGGAGTTTTTCCGCACTGCCCTTGAGAAAGTAGCAGAGAAAATAATCCATGTTTGGAGGAATTCGACCCTTGGTTCCACAAGCTGTCTCTTCAAGGAATACAATGCCCTCATCCATAAGTGTATTGAGAAAGACCAAATGAAAGGTCAGTATTCGTTTAAAAGTTTTGAATGCATTTTGCAAATGGTCTTCATGTTTACCATTCCAAACAGGAGGAGGGATTGAAGATTTTGTCTTCAAAATACAATATTTAATTTTCTTCTTTACTTATTTAGACTCTGTCACAGAACTCTCATGTTTTATATGTCTGTACATGTGTTAATAACAGGCATGTACATCAAGTTGCTTTAAAAAGCTACTCCATATCAATTGTTTGTTATGTGAATGCCAGAACTTTCATAGATTTAATATAATTTGTCTGATTAACTTCCAGATCTGACACTCCCTTCTGGCCATACCACACCTGCTTGGCGAGAAGGACATGATGTATGTTGTATACAAGGTAAATGACAATTTAAACCTTTTCTTCCCAAAACATGTTGCAACCACTATTCCATTCTACCATAAAGATACTATTAAGAGATGTTGTAACATAAGTGGGGGGAGTGGTCTGAATCTGATGCAGGAAATTGTTCACCTAAATTACATGGGGTTAAAGTTTAGAGTATGACACTAGATTTAGCTCAATTTTTTTCTCATTTCCTCTACCCTTTTTCCTACATACATGTACTTCTGTAGTTCTAAGGAGGAATCATAAGATGATTGTACTTTATCATGCACAGTGACCTGGTAAATTTCTTTCCTTTTACTTCTTAGGAACCTGTGACACCAACACCAGCTGCAGTGTTTAGAGGAAAGCTTGTACAAGAAGACCTTGTAGCTGAAGTTTGGATTGAAGGGGGCAAGATGTGCCACTGCTCTGGAGCACTCACATGGGGTCTAATACATTTTGGGGAGTTCACTCTGCAGCACCACTTGCGGTGGAGCCCCTGTTTACATGGCTGCTGTCCTCGAGTACTTGACTGCCGAAATCTTGGAGCTCGCTGGCAACGCTGCCCGTGACAACAAGAAATCCAAGAAGTTATCATTTCGGAAGCAGGTGGGTGTGTTGCCGGCTTCTTCTTGGGGATCTTCTAGAAGAGTTCACTTTTTGGAGTTCACATTTTGGAGAGTTCACTCTGCAGCACCACTTGCCCCGGTCACTATCTAAATGATGTCTTATATTGTATGTCAAGGTACATGATGCGTGCAATATTTATGTGGTACAGTAGGTGTCAGCCCCTGTTGGGACAGGGTATTCTTCTGCAGATAATATATACTACTTGTTCCTTGACTCCTTCCTTGTTTGGCATAAAGGACACATATATATTTTACAATAGTGGCGGATTTAGGATTTCTATTGGGGGGGGGGTGGTGGGCAAATTGAAAAAATCAAAAAAATCAGTTGAACGAAGCAAAAAATAAACAGGAGCCCAAGTTTTTGTCAATGTACTGAACCATAAACAAGGCATTTGAAGCCTGTTTTTATTGCATGTAGTTGGTTATTTTAATGCCCCCCCCCCCCAAACAACAAAAAAGCCATGTGGTCATGAAGTGCAATTTGTGTAAAGCCTTAATTTTTTTAAATCCTGGAAATAATTATAACCCATTATATGTGACCCGCCGCCTCAAAACCTACAATAAGTCGCACGGACCACAACGTAGCAAACAGCCCAAAATAGAAAATTTGCTTGGATCAGTCGATTTTCTGTTTTTGATAGAAATGGGTAGTTTCATTATCATTCCATCATGTCTCAAAATATGTTTTTGTGGCATTTTAAAATAACTCCTTTTTTTAACCTGTATAGAGCTAATGAATGTTTGGAGAGCTTTTGTAATACTTTCATTCAATGCCAAATTACTACTTTACCTCTAAAGGTATTAAATTGATTTTTGGAGTGAGTAATGAATAGGTCCTCCTGGAGCAGCTTGCCAAAATTCAGCCTAATCTGATAATCCCTTCATACCAGTTGCTATGGCCATTTGAATACCCAGTTTTACTTGGGCGCACACAGAGAGCGAAGGCTTAGCACTCTTTTGTTCCGAACTTAAATGGCCATTTTCTCTGAATAGGAGTTATTGATTGCTGGTTACATACTAATTCTAAATGTGATATTTAAAGGTTTTATCATTGAGTAAACTAGGCAAGTGATATACCATTGGAAAGCTGAGAATCTTTACTTTCAGAAAATGTATAAAACAAAAAATATAATTTTGGCGACTTATTGTAGGTTTTGAGGCGTCGGGTCACATATTTCAGTGTGAAGTGTGGGCCGAATTTTATTTCATAAAATGACAAACGGGGCATTTAAAGCCCTCTTGAAACCTCATTGCTTCTGGTCTCTGAAAGATTTTTAAACAAATTTTTTTACGGAGAGGGGCTGCTCTCCTCCCCCCCCCCCCCAGATCCACACCTCTTGTACAATGTATGTGTGGCTTTAATCATAACAGACCAAATATTCACAGTACATGTAGTATGTGTTTAGTAGTTTCGTACCTACTGAAAATGTTATATAAGTTATGTACAACATACATGCCTCTTTACGGTACCCGAGATTACTGCAACAAGTGGACATGCACATTCGTTATGTGAATGCCGTAAAATAGAAAAAGAGACTGTAAAATAAAGTACTGCACCACCAACATGCACATCACTTTTCCTTTTGAATGCCTATAAATATATATTTTTACTTTCTAGGTTTGAATTTCAAGATGTGTATCAATTAACCCTAAAATGGCCGGGATATGTTGGCTATGCCACAGCCGGGGGGGTGGAATCCACCCCCCCCCCCTCCCCCGATCGGCACGCACATCGTCCACAACTAATCTACAAAACTATATAGTTAAATGCTCCGAAAAATTTTCACATTCATTAATTATGCGAATTTATGTATGAAATCAAAATTTTGCTCTAAATCATTAAATAAAGCTCAAAATATGCTAATTTTTGGTCTAGACACTCTTTACAGTATTCTTAGCAAATATACTGGAAAAAAATTTGATATCAAAATTTATTATGTATTTTATTGTATTTAAAATTCATGTATTTCTTTGTTTTTTTACCTTTTTTTTTTTGGGATGAAATTTGTCTGGGACACTTTCGCAAACATAAACAGCATAAAATAAATTAATTTCAATCAGCAAATGTAAAAATATAGATTTGTAAATTTTGGCTGAAAACACATTTTGTATTGAAATTATACATGAAATCACGTTTTTGAGCAATTTTCGGTCTGACGTGCAAGTACGAATTGTTGTGTAACTTCGGAACCGCATGCCCTGACATCGCGAATTTGGTCTCAAAAGATGCGTGAGATTCGGAAAAAAAAGTCATGAAACTGCTTTGCGCGTTGCGGACATATCGCGAGAAACGTCTAGGGGGGGTATTCCACCCCCGGCCCTTTTAGGGTTAAAAAGCATAATGCATTTCATAATTGTTAATGGAAGAAGTATACATGGAACAATCTGTTTTAGATTACCTTAATGACTATGTATTCATTGGTTAGAATTCTGTTTCGTAGAGTCGGTATTTACTCAATTTGTCTTCTTTTCTGAAGCAATGTACAGCTAAACACACACAAAATATATCTTGTAAAAGAAATACCCATGTACATGTATAATGAAAAGTATATCACGTGTATACACCATACATGTATGTAATATATCATACTTGCAGATATAGTACAGAAATACCGGTATGTTTTTGGTAATGGAGAGCTGAATTTTACTGAATTTTATATACACCGTTTTTGTTATGACTGTTCTTTTCCTTTCTTAGAGCATCACTCGTTTGCGAATGTATCATAATGTGTCTGAGTGATGATTAATGATTTGTTGTACTTGGTACAATTCATATACCTTTTATTGTTAAATTTTAACTGAGATGAAGGTATGTAATCCTGCTTGCTTATGTTGTACTCACTGGCCATTATAGTGTATAGGCCACTGAGAATGATAATCTTAACAATCAATTCCTGGTGTCGCATAGCAATTTGCTATGCATTTTTTATATGTGGGACTGTACAGAAGTATTTATCCCATCCACCAAAAATGCTAATCAAATTTGAGAATATTATTACCTGATAATGTAGTGATGAAACAAAGCTTTTTGCTTGTCACTGTTTGTGAACTATTTTAAAGCCAGCTTACATGTATATAGAACTATTCACTTTTTTATTATTGTAAAAAAAGGGCTTGCTAAGTTGGGATTGTCATTCAAAGTGCATCTTAACCTCATGTATTCTCATTACAACTACAGTACTGCGCATGAACATGTATATAAAATATCAAAGACCAGATGCTCCAAGGCATGCTTATATGCCTTATTAAATACAACTCGTTCAGTTTTGTTTTAACTTAACATGGAAAAGTATAAATCTCTGTTTTTTTCTTCAGTATCTGTGTTTGCAAACGAAATGGAAGGTTTGGAAGGGTTCAATTTTGTGCCCAAAAGGGTCCCTGTAAGGCGCAAAATTGCACCCTTTTATGGGGGTAAAGGGCTTAATGTTGCACCCTGTGAGGTGCAAAACTGCACCTTCTGGAAATGTACAATATTGCACCGAAAAATGTGCTGCCAATGTTGCAATAGTTTGCACCCTTTAGGGTGCACAATTGCACCCTTTTTATAGGTTCAATTATGGTGCAACATTGCACCTTTCTGAAAGGTACAATATTGCACCCTAAAAGGTGCTCCCAGTGTTGCATTTATTTGCACCCTTTAGGGTGCAAAATTGCACCCTTTTTATAGGAAAAAAAGGTTCAATATTGAACCCTAAATGGTGCAACATTGCACCCTAATAATGGTGCAAAATTGCACCTTTCTGAAAGGTACAATATTGCACCCAAAAAGGTGCTCCCAGTGTTGCATTTATTTGCACCCTTTAGGGTGCAAAATTGCACCCTTTTTATCGGAAAAAAGGGTTCAATATTGAACCCTAAATGGTGCAACATTGCACCCTAATAATGGTGCAAAGTTGCACCTTTCTGAAAGGTGCAATATTGCACCCAAAAAGGTGCTCCCAGTGTTGCATTTATTTGCACCCTAAAAGGTGCAACTTTGTACCTTTATTTCTAAGTGTGAATGGTGCCAGTGCTCCCACAATGGCTAGACTCTAGCTACGCCACTGTTAAAGGGAAAATTTAGGGTAACGATAGGATATTATGGTTTTAATTGCCATCTTCAAAAAGCGGATCTCTTGCGATTGATTTTAACTTGCGATTATTTCAAATAAATCGCTTCAACTCCTTATAAGGCGGGGCACTGGTTGATAAAAGCCATTAATTTAGGTCAGAATGTTTTCTTCTCCATGTGTAATTCCTTATTTCTATTTTTACGATGAGGATTGTTTTACTCTCAATGTCTTTTAGTGTTTTGTAATTGGTTATGCTTGTAAAAGTTATTTCAAACTTCAGGTCAGCGGTTGTAACTGTTAAAAACGTAGACTGTGCAGTAAAATGAAGCAATTCATTAGAATCTGTACAAATTTATTATGCTGTAAGCAGCTGTATAAAATGAAAGATTTTCATCCATGTTTAGAAATGATGGTATTTTGGCAAAGTTAAAGAACATGTTCAAGGATTTTAATCTATTTATGCGGCATAGATAGTTAGGATTATTCCCTGTATGATAATTATTTTAGCCCGACTGAAAGAAAATTTGGATCCAATATTCTTCAAATTTGGTTGTATGTTGCTTTTAATCATTATCATTATATTCAATTAGCGATTGCACCTGACCTATATACTTACACATAATATGCCAGTATAAAGAGTTATTTTTATTCTTCAGATGCGGTGTGCTACATAGCAGTGGCTTTAACATTTTTGTTGTTGCTCACTTGTTATCTTTCTTTTCTCGAATTTGGTTTCTTAAGAAGTAGCTGCTGCACGGCTTTTGTAAAGTTCTGTTGGAATTGTAAAGTGTTTGAAAACTATCTGCGTCATAGATCATTTCAGATATGCGGCAAACAAAATGCTGTATAGTTGTGTAAGCAAGGTCATTACTTACAGCATACTATGCTGCATTTCATTCATTTACCTGCTATTTGTTTGTTTTGGTAGTTTCGTTTCTTTTTGTTTTAATCAAAGCTTTTTCAGTAGATCTAGAAGCAGTCTAAGTTACACGCCAATAACAATAAAAAAGGAGGAAGAAAATAATCATTAAATCAATTTTACATAAGGCAATAAAACTAAAATTTTCAGAGAGATTTTTTTCAGTAGGGCTACACATCTGCAATAGGGATGTCAAAGATCTAGCAGTGGCAGATTTAGGGGGGCATCCCCTGTTTGCTTGTCAGAGAATTTGAAGGGAAACTAGATTTTTTCCTTCTTTGCTTAATTGTCAGAGAGTTTTCTGAGATATCCCCCCCCCCCCCTCTGACAAAATCCTGATTCCTGGATCTAGAGTTGATGAAGATGTACAATGTATATGTATTACAGTGGCGGATCCAGGGAGGGGGGCGGGTCCCCCCCCCCCCCCCGTCCCCAAAAATTATGGAGAAACCTTCATTTGTGTGCCCACCCCCACCCCCCCCCCCCCCCGTTTACTCAATCCGGGATCCGCCCTTGTATTATGTACAAAATGCTAAAGCGCGTAGAGGCTTTAGCATTTTGCGCTATATAAGTATCTATTATTATTATTACATTCTACTTGCTGTTCATAAACCCGTAAGTCTACATTAAGAAAAGGGGACGAATCCCATCACTTGTTTGAGTGGGAGCATAGCAAGTTATGAATCAAATTATATATCACTAGTGTCTTTATTATGATTTATCTTTTGCCATATCACTAAACAAACTTTTGATAGATTGAAATAGGTAAAATTTTATGTTTCAATTTTTTTTCAAGTTGAATCATTACATAAATTTACATCACAAGACCACCCATTCTATATGAGACTACATGTACGTGTGGATTTCTAAGATGAAATAAAAGTCCATTCCATGAAGAAACATTAAAGAACCTTACATATTTATGAACCCCTTTATTTGTAGTCTTATTTTTTGTTATTTTCTTCCTCTATTTTTTGCAGCATAAAAGAATGGGCCATGATGAACTTCTGGAAACCCAGGAAAATCGCTGTACAAAGATGAGGGTATTAAAGGCGAGACACTTTTGCTGAAAGATTGCCAGCAAGCTTGAAAGATCTGGTAATTATTTTGTTTCATTTAACACTAGAATAGATACTTTACATACAATACATCCCCCATCAATTATGTTATTATAAATTAAACATAAAGCACATCACCTGGTCAAATGATTTCTATACTGTTTTAATTTTTTAAATCATTATTATTGTCAGCATTGTTATTTTGTATTTTAAAGAAAATTATTATTTTCATTTTGTTTTGTTATTTCTTATCCTGGCAAAAATACAATGATGATCTAATTTCCTTTCTCACTAAATTTACAGGAGAAAGTGCTGAATGTAGATTGGTCAACACACATGTACAGGCTTGTTTCATGCAGCACAAGAACATGAGGAAGAACGAGGGAAGAGAAGTGGAACTGGTGCATCATCATTTCAGGTCATCACACTCCCGTTTCCCGTCATCAAGGGAAAACACTTACTAACGTACTATTGATTTCACATCCTTACCTAGAGAGTAAGTACAATTTATAGTACATGTAACAATCCAATTGTTTCCCAATGCATGAATTCATGGAAATTGGGGATGGGGGTTCATTTAAAGTCATGTCAAATAGTTGATCTGCTTCGTTTTAATAGGGAAATATTTTATACCCTGATCTTCTATTTAGTAACATAAGCTTTGTCATGGTCCTACACAACCATAACATTTATACATAAACTAAAATTTTTAGGGAAATTTTTTTCAGTAGGGCTACAAATCTGTAATAGGGATTGTGTTCATTCAAGTGTATGTTTAGTTACTTTGATGTATGTGTTTTGTGAAAAAAATGTTATACAATTGTACTAGTCACTTTGTAGAGCTATGATGTAATGATGTTAGGAAGGCTATATCATTGTTTAATTCCTTTTTCATTTTGTAGGGCACACATCTACAAGAGATTGTACCTGGTAGCTGATGCAAAAGGATGCTCTCAAGGACAAGAGGGGGTCGAAGGGAATGAACTAGAAGCCATTCATCATTCTCAAATAGCAGTGTCTCCCCCAGTCCATCAGCTGCTAATATCAATACTACCTGTGTCACCACACCCTTCCTTGTAATTCCTAGTACCCCAGTAAATCCTCAAATGATCACAATGGAGTGTGCAAGGACACACCAAAGGCATAACAAAATGAAGTTGACAGAATCCATTCATTTCAGTATTCTGAATAACAGTCTTACTCCCATGAAGAATTTCATTTACAGCCCCTAAAACTACATGTATGTTACTTCTCTTCCTTAATTTGCTACATGTGATGCATGGTTACATGTCGTTTTTCCGAAGGTTCGTATTTCCGAAGGTTCGTTTATCCGAAGGTTCATAATTCCGAAGGTTCGTTATTCCGAAGGTTCGTTACTCCGAAGGTTCGTTTTTCCGAAGGTTCGTTTTTCCGAAGGTTCTTTTTTCCGAAAATGAAATAGGGTTCATAATTCCGAAGGTTCGTATTTCCGAAAATGAAATGAGGTTCGTATTTCCGAAAATGAAAAAGGGTTCGTATTTCCGAAAATGAAAAAGGGTTCGTATTTCCGAAAATGAAAAAAGGTTGTAAATTCAGAGAATACGGCGTCAATCCGTATTTCGGATAGGGAGGAGGGGAAAGACGGCCTAGTGTAAAGATATTCATTTCGTACTCAATAATCATAACAATGATGATAACAATTATAATAATATCCAGAGAAATAGCTTTTATATTATCGTAATTCCTATCAATATTAACATTATTATTATTATGATTATTATTATTATAATTATTATTATTATCATCATTATTGTTATTATTATTAATATTATTATCATTATTATCATTGTTCCTATTATAATAACCAATATTTGTGAGCGAGCGCCTCAGGAATACATGTTTCATTTCTCATAAAATGATATTACTTCGGTGATTAAAATACATACTGATGTATTGCAGAAAGTGAATGATCGGATTCCGGATTAAATTTGCTACAACGAAATTGGCTTGAAGTTATTTATATGATGTATATACCGCTTTGGAAAATGAGACACACCAAAGTTCCAAGTAGATCTTTACAAGCAGAAAATGGCCACGTAATGTTTTTGAAAGGGGGAGCTGATGCCTCTTGGCAGAATATCATACTCCCCGTTCCTACAATTTGCAAGGGAGTGAAGCGAGTTAGAAAAAAACATAAAACCCTTTTTTTTATTGTAATGGAAATGCAATTTCGCCATCAAAAGAAAAATATAGAACATGTAATAATGAGCCATGAATAATATTACTTAACCCTGCTGCCGAATATGGAATATTTGGGGACTTCACTCGCCCTAATGAAGGGCGTTCCCTGTCCTAAACTATTCCGTTTCTAAATCTTACGCGCTAGTGAGCAAGTAAGAAAAAGGAGATTTTGTCTATAGAATAATAATTTTGTTACCAGATAATCCAAACAACGATAACATTTTGAGTACCTTCCCGCCCACAGATAAGGATAGCCGACCATCTCGCTTCCCAAAATAAAAGGATGTTCGGGAACCACGCTGCTGGATTCCAGCGAGCCAAACATTGACACTTTATTATCTTTAAGATGTAATTAGTTCGTCAACATTCAACATAAATTGTGATTAAAAAATATACTATGAAAAGTGTATACTAAAAATAAGGTGGGGCGTCCTGCATCCCTAGCCCTCAGAGCCATCTATTACAGAGTTTGGCCAACTCGGCTCCATGTAGGTAGCAATATAGCGCTTGTTGCTTTGTTAGGCAAGCACTAAACAAAGGAATATACGCCATGTTGTGCCCAAATAAACCGAGTTGGTCGAAGTCTGTAATATGGCTCTGTAGATACAAGACTCTACAAGCCCTCCCCTCCGGTCCCCAAAACAACAACAGCAATAAAAACAACAACATAATATTACAGAGAGTTCATAAAGGAGTCACTGCTATGTTTAATAAATAGCCTGGCAAGTAGCACAACATATTATAACAAGCATATTATTAATACGTATAGGCTATAGGCCAATTATACGATCATGACAAGGGAAATAAAAGAAGCAATAGTAGAGTAACCGGTGCAATTTCTAAGTCTGGTCGCATAACTCCATCCAAAATGACATCGTCATCGTAATTCTGGGTAGTCCACTTCATAATAACAATTGTAATAATAATAATAACAATAATAACAACAACAACAACAATAATATTATCAATAATAACAATTATAATACTGATAATATTAGTAATAATAATAATAAAAATGATAAAACAGACAATACTACTACTACTAATAATGATAATAATGATAATTATAATAATAACAATAATAATAATACAAATAATACTAGTAATAATAATAAATAAAGGAATAGATACCATAAACCACCAAAGCCGAAGAAAGATGGATCGTAACAAGTTAAAGAAGGAGTCTTATCATCAGGCTGATATGATTATCATAAAAGGAAGCAAAAGTAAAACCAAACTATAATGCAAAATATCTTAAACAATTTATGCAGCAGGGCAGACTGAAATCATTGAGCATGTTTTATAACCTTGAAAAAGTATTAACATTTCGTAAAACAGAATAAAATCTTAAACTGTAGAGGTAAATGAATGAAATGCAGCATAGTATGCTGTAAGTAATGACCTTGCTTACACAACTATACAGCATTTTGTTTGCCGCATATCTGAAATGATCTATGACGCAGATAGTTTTCAAACTGTAATACATATACATTGTACATCTTCATCAACTCTAGATCCAGGAATCAGGATTTTGTCAGACGGGGGGGGGGGGGGGGGGGGGGGGGGGGGTATCTCAGAAAACTCTCTGACAATTAAGCAAAGAAGGAAAAAATCTAGTTTCCCTTCAAATTCTCTGACAAGCAAACAGGGGATGCCCCCCTAAATCTGCCACTGCTAGATCTTTGACATCCCTATTGCAGATGTGTAGCCCTACTGAAAAAAATCTCTCTGAAAATTTTAGTTTTATTGCCTTATGTAAAATTGATTTAATGATTATTTTCTTCCTCCTTTTTTATTGTTATTGGCGTGTAACTTAGACTGCTTCTAGATCTACTGAAAAAGCTTTGATTAAAACAAAAAGAAACGAAACTACCAAAACAAACAAATAGCAGGTAAATGAATGAAATGCAGCATAGTATGCTGTAAGTAATGACCTTGCTTACACAACTATACAGCATTTTGTTTGCCGCATATCTGAAATGATCTATGACGCAGATAGTTTTCAAACACTTTACAATTCCAACAGAACTTTACAAAAGCCGTGCAGCAGCTACTTCTTAAGAAACCAAATTCGAGAAAAGAAAGATAACAAGTGAGCAACAACAAAAATGTTAAAGCCACTGCTATGTAGCACACCGCATCTGAAGAATAAAAATAACTCTTTATACTGGCATATTATGTGTAAGTATATAGGTCAGGTGCAATCGCTAATTGAATATAATGATAATGATTAAAAGCAACATACAACCAAATTTGAAGAATATTGGATCCAAATTTTCTTTCAGTCGGGCTAAAATAATTATCATACAGGGAATAATCCTAACTATCTATGCCGCATAAATAGATTAAAATCCTTGAACATGTTCTTTAACTTTGCCAAAATACCATCATTTCTAAACATGGATGAAAATCTTTCATTTTATACAGCTGCTTACAGCATAATAAATTTGTACAGATTCTAATGAATTGCTTCATTTTACTGCACAGTCTGCGTTTTTAACAGTTACAACCGCTGACCTGAAGTTTGAAATAACTTTTACAAGCATAACCAATTACAAAACACTAAAAGACATTGAGAGTAAAACAATCCTCATCGTAAAAATAGAAATAAGGAATTACACATGGAGAAGAAAACATTCTGACCTAAATTAATGGCTTTTATCAACCAGTGCCCCGCCTTATAAGGAGTTGAAGCGATTTATTTGAAATAATCGCAAGTTAAAATCAATCGCAAGAGATCCGCTTTTTGAAGATGGCAATTAAAACCATAATATCCTATCGTTACCCTAAATTTTCCCTTTAACAGTGGCGTAGCTAGAGTCTAGCCATTGTGGGAGCACTGGCACCATTGGAGGCACAAGTCTTTTGGAATAATCTTAAAGCTAATCTAAGACGCCGCTGGTGGAAGAGGGTTGGGGGGGGGGGGGGTTGCCGGAAGGGGTCCAACCGTCTTCTTTCCTATTCCATTTTCTTTCTTTTTTTCTTATTTTTTCGCCATCCGATGAGGGAGGGGTGGGGGCGTGCCCTCCCCCCCCCCCCCCCGTTACTACACCTCTGCTCCTGATGAATTCGCCTTTTTTACCAGGAATTATGAACCCTATTTCATTTTTCGGAAATACGGACCCTATTTCATTTTCGGAAATACGAACCTTATTTCATTTTCGGAAATACGAACCCTATTTCATTTTCGGAAATACGAACCCTTTTTCATTTTCGGAAATACGAACCTTATTTTATTTTCGGAAATACGAACCCTTTTTCATTTTCGGAAATACGAACCCTTTTTCATTTTCGGAAATACGAACCTTCGGAATTATGAACCCTTTTTCATTTTCGGAAATACGAACCTTCGGAAATATGAACCCTATTTCATTTTCGGAATTATGAACCTTCGGATAAACGAACCTTCGGATAAATGAACCTTCGGAATAACGAACCTTCGGAATAATGCAACAAATGTTCGGAATTACGAACCCTTTTTCATTTTCGGAATTATGAACCCCCAGGCATGGGAAATTAGTGTTTCGGAAATACGAACCTTCGGAAATACGAACCTTCGGAAAAACGAGATGCCCCTTATGCATTACCACCTGTTAGATTGATATTGGTCTGCAATAAGTAATTTTTTTAGTGGGGATATTTAAACTTTTGCCACATTTCTATTTCAAAATCTAACTGTGGTTAATGTCGTTGAATATCAAGTTACGTCCGCCCCTTCCCCCTTTACATAATCATTAGGCCATTGCAGATTTAATCTCGGGACTGAGGTGCATTACAGCACGTCCCAAGTATTTTAGGTGGGTGGGTGTCAGAGCTAATTGTATTCGCTTACTACATCATACATTCTTTGGGGATGAATTTAATTTGCACTTTAATGGAACTTGAACTTTATTTACATACCTTACAATACCGTAATAGAGTACCGAAGTGATGATGTCACAAAAAGCTATTTTATCATTTTGACATTTTTAATACCATATCTCAAAGGAACATGGTGAAAAACATCCAGATCCCAAATTTTATGGCAATTGGCTCATTTGGGCCCCGAGATATGGCCGCATGAATATCTCCTTAGCCCCATTGAAGTCAGTGTTAAATTGGCCTGGTTCTAAACTGTTAAGAACCAGGCCAAGTTACACTTCAATGGAGCTAATTAGATATTCATATAGCCATACCTTGGGCCGCCATGAACTGATTCATGTCAAATTTGATGTTTGAACGTTTTCCGTCATGCTCTACTTAAATATGGTCATAAAAATACTGAAATACAAAAATCAAAATTTGATGACGTCACACTTCGGTACTCTATTGATAGGATATTTAGTGTATTTGGTTTCATATTTGCATGATTTTTTTAATGTACTATTTTAAGGAAAATCCATATTGCTCTATTTGTTAAACGTGCTTGTAGTAATTTATCCAATTAAAGATTTGAATTACAGTATTAAATCCCTTTTTTTAGTCTTTTAAATATTGGTTTTTGTATTGTTTGTATTGTCCAATTACAATTTTTTTCAGCTCTCAAACAGAATACAATAGGCACTGAACTTGTTACAAATTTTGAAAGAGAGATGGGGAGGGGCTTGGAGAGAGAGAGAGGGGGGTAGAGAGAAAGAGAGTGGGAAGAAATGGGGAATTACATTTAAAAGTATGTTATGTTTTTAGTGTGCGGTGGGTGTGTGCCGCGGAGAATACCACCATTTTCACACCAAATTTCGGTTCCAAAGCAATGGCGGATTTAGGGGGAGGGGCACATGCCCCCCCCCCCCCTTTGGAAAAAAATATTCATTGTGCCCCCTTTTTTCGATTGTACCCCCCCCCCCCTCCCATTTTAGAACGAAAACGTTTTTTTTTTTCCTTGTCAGAGAATTATGGAGGGGAACTGGACCCCCTTCCCCGCCCCCCACTGAGCGAATTTTGGAGGTCTGGCAATTTTTTTTTTTTTAGTTCCCCCCCCCCCCCCCCGGAAAACTGCTTGAATTATTCCGAATAGACAACAAAGATTATCAATTTTTATGTAGGCCTATTTGTTCAATAATATTCTCACACGACCACAATGAAGAAAGAAACCCCCGAAGATACCTAGCTGTGATTATTCCGAATAAACAACAGCAAATATCACTTTTGTAATTCTTCAACATAGTGACATGACCAATTTAACAGCTTTTAGAAAATCCAAATAAAGAATAAATGATTTCAAGATTTAAAAATATAAAACTTCTGTCTTATCTTTACAATTATTTTGATGACTATAATGATGAATTTGAAATGAATTCTATCACGACATTCTTATCATCAAAGATGACATCACCCTCTCTCCAGCACGGCATTTTAGCGAATGTCGTGAGCGGTGTGCACTGTTTTTTGCCGTTTATCGTGTAGCATGTCGTGCTGTCGTGTCGTTTGTCGTGTGTCGTGTTTGGTGTGAATCCGCCTTAATAGTCTCGATTAAGGGGTTCCGTCAATTGCCGTAGATCCGTGCATTCCTTCTTTTCATTAAAAACCATTTTGGGATGTTCTAAAATGCAAGTTTCATAGACAGATTTTTGAAAAAGGTCCACGGGTGTGGGAGGGGTATACCCCCTCCCACCCCCAACCCCCCCCCCCCCCGCTCGGTCGCTTTGTTCAGTGGCGTATCTAGGGGCAGGGGGGAACCTGCCCCCTCCAAGGAGGGGAGGGGGCACAAAAAACGCGAAAAGAGAGTGAGAGAAAAAAGGGGGAAATGAAGAAAACTTCATAACAAATCCGCAAGGTAAATGCACTAGAATCTAGTTTGAAATGCGAATATTTTCCAAAGCTCGGTCGCCTTGCTCCCTTGTATATTGTTTTTTTCTTTCAGGATCTCGTAATTTCGCGCCCCCAGTATATAGTTCGTAAATAAGTTAAACTAATTAGGGTTCAAAAAGTTGGAAGAAACAAACTGTAATTGCTTTGCTCGCCATATCATGTAAGTTTGATATGACTCCTGCTATAAATACTACGCCCCCAATATAGGATAAAGTTTATAATATAGTATTTGCAAATGTTCAACTTTTGACAGAATCTCACCTTCAGGTAGCCTTGCTGAATTTCTCGACTCTCCCTCCCTCGTTGGTTTCGCTCCTGACTGTAGAAGTGAGTAAATAGAAAACCGTTCATCAATGTATAAATTTCGAGCTTCTCTACCGCTCAACAGCGGTGGTCAATTGCAAAATTTCCTGGGAAAATGCACAAAATATTGCGTTTTTTAGGGCTACAATAACGTAGATAAGTTTGGACACTTGGGGGAGGGGGACTGTCTCTCTCTCTCTCTTTCGAACAGTGTGCGAGTGACGTGCTGCCTACCTCGTTTCCACAAAGTAAAGCGGGCACATTCCAGTGCATCTCCTTCCATGCAAATCCATGGGCGTGAGGTTCCCATGTACGTATACGAATACATGGTACGTTGTCGTTGCAGAGACCGTTCGAGAATTTTTTAAGCCATATTTTCCTCGTTTTTCAGCCGAGGAATCATATTTTGATATCATCTATTCGTCAGTCGTAAAGAAGAATATGTATTAAATGCTGTGAAATCGCTTGTAAGAAGAATTACGATGTTTCTTTACCACTTTAACGAAGATAATATGTTTCATGTATTGCGTGATATGTCGGAACGTCTCGTCATCAATTGATGTCAAAATTTATTATGCCGGTAGCCTTTTCCTGCGCTTGCCTATGCCAAGCGGCCCCGTAAGTTGTGGGGACATGGACGTCGAAAGACCGCTGTCTGCAACAAACAGGAGATCGAGAGCAATTTAGCTATGTCTGCGCACCCAAGTTTTGAGTTTGAATTTAACAATAATTTTTGTCTATGTTCCTCTATAGTTTAATGTTATATAATTTGATATATTCTAAGGAGTGATTGTGCTAAAACTTTTATTTTCACCTGACCTGAGTGATTATCAAAATCTGGACAAGAAAAGTGTTATTTACACAACTCCACAAGAAAGTGTAACAACTAACGTTGGATCTAAGTGATTTACTAAGTCTAACGTTAATGTTACTTGTTAGCTCTTTCATTTTTTTTTCATTTTACTCATTGTTATGAATGATGATCAAGATAGAAGTTGGTGTCTGGTGTGTGTTGTGTGTGTGTGTGTTTTTTTTATCAGGCATGTCAGGAGGTTATCAGAATCATTCACTTGTGAGTTGTGTCAGGCATAGACATGCGGACAACTCAGAATCATGCCAATGGCCATTGTGCATGATATTGAAAGGGGTCCAGACAGCCCAACCCTGGATAACCGGACAACATGGTCTCTACGTTACCTAGGCCAGGACATGCAGCTCGAGCTGGTGGTCGAGTTGTCCACTCAAGAGGTCAAAGGTCAACGTGGATAACTCAAACATGTTGAGCTGTCGAGCTGTTTAGGGTAGCATGGTTACATGGTAGACCCAAAAATCAGTCTATTTCGTTCGGCGGGGGATATGCTCCGCTGAGACTATGTCTGGCTTCGCGGAGGAGAGCCTTGAAAGTAAAAAAATGCTATAAAACTCCTCCAAACAGACATATTTTTCTGTCTAGCATGGTAGTTGGTAAGTTATCCAGGGTTGGGCGTAGCCAGGATTAGCTTCGTGAATGTAGAAAAAAAAAAATGGCTATACGCCTTCTACACACGAAGCTAGGCGTTATTACCCAGCAATCACATTCCGCACGGGGTAGTACGACATGAAAAATGCCCTGAAATCACACTTTTCTGATATTTTCCGCGACCCACAGACCCTTCCCCACAGCGTTTCCTCCTAGGGAAACGTTTGTAATGACAATTTTTTTTCGATTGACTCTAATTTTGGAAATATATCCATAAAAAGATGATAAAAATTTCAGAAAACTCACCAGCGTTTGCGTATCCATGCCTCCGAGGTCATGCAGATCAAAATGGCGGCACGATCGCCGTAATCGAAATCATGAAAACTATTAGGCGCCGTTTGTAAATTTATTATTTAGCTCAATTATTTACATATAATTCACTATTTAGCTCTTTTCTACGATTATAATACGATAAAATGACATAAAGGATACAATGTTTTATAAATAATGAATTTTACAATATTCATCATATATAAATAATGAATTTTGAAGTTTCCATTATTTATAAATAATGATTTCACAAATTCATTATATATCAAATATTATGGAAATTGCAAAATTCATTATTTATAAAACATTGTATCCTTTATGTCATTTTATCGTATTATAATCGTAGAAAAGAGCTAAATAGTGAATTATATGTAAATAATTGAGCTAAATAATAAATTTACAAACGGCGCCTAATAGTTTTCATGATTTTGATTACGGCGATCGTGCCGCCATTTTGATCTGCATGACCTCGGAGGCATGGATACGCAAACGCTGGTGAGTTTTCTGAAATTTTTATCATCTTTTTATGGATATATTTCCAAAATTAGAGTCAATCGAAAAAAAATGTCATTACAAACGTTTCCCTAGGAGGAAACGCTGTGGGGAAGGGTCTGTGGGTCGCGGAAACTATCAGAAAAGTGTGATTTCAGGGCATTTTTCATGTCGTACTACCCCGTGCGGAATGTGATTGCTGGGTAATAACGCCTAGCTTCGTGTGTAGAAGGCGTATAGCCATTTTTTTTTTCTACATTCACGAAGCTAATCCTGGCTAGTTGGGCGGCTTGTCCAGGAACCGATTGAAATGCAGTGATGAAAAAAATTATTTTTAAAATTTGTTTATGTTTATGTTCTGTTGCAGTCCTAGCTGGAACTGCCTATCCCTGACCTTTGTCACATGTTCTTTGACCTTTGACCTCTTGACCTGACTCGTAATGGATGACTCGGTGCTTACGGATGATTCCATGGAGAACTTTGACGGGGAGCGGCCGAAAGAGAGATGGGCTCCAGTGGGCGCTGTTGCCCCATCACCCCCAACCATCATGGGAGAACAAAGGTATTTTTTGTTGTTTTTGGAAATAATTATTATCATTTATGATCATTGTGCCTATTCACCAGATTTTGTTTATGCTGGAAAGAGTGTTGAATGCACTACCTTATAGGCTATATAATTTTTTTCATTCAGTCATTCAGTCATTCTTTTATTCATTTATTCATTCATTTTTCTCTCATGGCATGGAACACCCTGAAAGTAGCCAACTACTTCCTTGCTACTTATTCTCTCTCCTTTCCCCTGTTTGCCTCTTGCCCCCCCCCCCCCCCCCCCCCCCCCCCCTCTCTCTCTCTCTCTCTCTCTCTCTCTCTCTCTCTCTCTCTCTCTTCGGCCCGAATTCATGAAAGAGGTTTGTCATCCCATGGTCTAAATTATCCGCCGTGGACGAAAATATGCGTATATAAAGCGCATTACTGCCCGCTTATCGGGCACGAGGACAGTATGCTTTTTCTACGGTCATGGAGGTTTAAACCATGGGTTAGAATATATATACCTTTTTCATGAATTTGGGCCTTTCTCTCTCCACAGCAACGGCATGTACATTATTGCTATTCTGAAGCTTTTATTTGTCCATTTGTTTACACTTTGCTTGTGGAAGCACTTATACATGTACAAGGTTATCTAAGATATCCTTGTACTCATAAATAGCTTTACCTGTTAGATTTCCTGCCGTAGGTGTTGTTTGCATTAGCATGGAGTAATCCAGGCTAGATCATACCAGAGGCAGGGGGAAAACAATTATTCATGTCCTTCATTTTTATACTGGAAAACTCAAATTTGTAGCATAATATTTGACAAGTCCCTGAATCAAGCCATCAGAAAAATTTTAGTAATTTTAACAATTTGCTTATTTGGGGTATCTTTTTGATTAAAAGTACTGTGACAGTGAATGTTTGACACAGTCCCACATCGGCATAGGCCTATGAGTGAGTGGAGGTCACGTTTCCACGTTTTGTGAATTATAGATGGATCATTAATTCAGTATACATTTTCTACATCCGTTTGTCTTTATTTTCTATATATGCAGCCATACACACATGGCAGATCAACTGAGAAATCTTGAGGAGGAACAAGAACAACTGAATTCCTCGCTTCTCGCTCTAACGTCTCACTTTGCCCAAGTTCAGTTCAGGCTCAAACAGGTTGTGACAGCCCCCACAGACGAGAAAGAGGCAAGTACTGGGCCCTGTTTCATAAAACTTGTCATCATTGACAAGTTGCTATAACTGTTATAAGCTACTGAAATCCTTGCACCTGATTGGCTGAGAGCAAATTTGTCAGTAAAAATCACTGACAAGACACTTTATGAAATGCCCCCCCCCCCCCCAGAAATGTTAGATTAACCCATAGCAGTTCAGAGTTTTCTTATAAATGTGAAAATCAATCAGTTTTCCTCCTCAAATTGGCAACAGTTATTATTTTTTTCCATTCTGTAATACATGTACATTTAATACATGAAAAAAATCTAAATGTTTAAATGAACCAATTTGAAAGAAACTTGCACTGCACACAAAAATGTGTATATATGGGACTACACACATATGTTCGGCCCAAACATTTCAGCTGTTTCTTGTCATATTTTGCATGTGAGAGCATTTGAAGAGCAATCCTTTTCAAGTGACATATCTACATGGACTATGATAATCTTCCAAACTAACATAAAAAGAATGAGAAAGGTCACAAATTATTTTTTACATCCCCAAAACTCAAGCTTCCCTTTAATGAAAAATCTCGTTATTAACGTTATTCAAGTCTGACTCGCCCTTTAAACTAACAAATCTGTAAGATTTTTGTGTTCACACACACAAACTAAAAGTGAGATTCATTTCGTAACCTATAACCTTTGGTTATCTTTCATTTGACCTTTGACCTTAGACCTTGTTGAAGGAGTTGGAGGAGTTTGCATTCAAGGGTTGCCCTGATGTGAGAGGATCCAAGTCACAGGATGCTAATACATTGGAAGATGATGTAAGTATTCGGTTGCCATGGTTATTACCTAATACGAAAAAAACAAAATTGTGTCCAGAAGTAAAGTAAAGTAATTGATTCCGATCAATATTAACACTTTTCTTAAAGTGTACTAATCATCTCAAAAAATAATTTGTGTACAGCTAGAATGTATGAAGTTAACCTCAAAACGCTTTACCTGACCTTCTATTGGTTAATGGTTAAGGAGTACGTGTATGAAGAAAATAAAGGAAGACCTAAAACCTCCCTGTGCGGAACCCAACTCCGACTTGAGTTCCTGCACGGGCCTAATAGAGGTGACGTGGTCTAGTGGATACGTCACCGGACTGGATCTCATGGTTCGCGGTTCGAGTCCCGCCGCGACACTAACGTCCTTTGGCAAGAAATTAATCTACATTTGCCACTCTCCACCCAGGTGTTGTAAATAGGTACCTGGTAGGAACCTATTCCTTGAATGCTTTCAGCACCTATTAGGGCAGCTGGGCTAAAGCCAGGGTAATAATAGTAAATTTCCAAGCGCTCTGAGTAGTTTGTAACTAGATATAGCGCTGTATAAGAAATTATATTATTATTATTATTATTATAATATTTTAGGGCGAGCACATACAGGTGCGTTGATTAGTCTACCTGCATGTTTATTTAGAGAGTATTTAAACTTGCGATATCTTGTTATAGAATTATTATACATACGGTGTATGAAGCTCATACTATGAATACAGTAGGGCAACATAGAACCCCTAACATACATATTTTTGGGTGATTGTTAAAGACAAAGCTTTGGATTGCAGGTATTGCCTACTGTTGTTATACTATAGTACATTATAAAACGGGTTCAAGAATGTAGCCATCCTGATTTGTCAAATAACACCATATGACCGTGCAAAAACAAAGTGATAACACACGGCAAAAAGGCTCTAAAACACGGCTGAGCTGCGCGTGAGCGTACCTCTGGTGCGTGCAAACTTAAAGCGCAATGAAATTGCGTAGGTTAATTGTCATTTTGCGCAGGGATTACATGCGCGCACTGAAACGTGCATGACTTTTGTTGGCTGCGCTTCTGTGATGTCATCCAGGAAAGCAAATGGCAGCCTCCATGACTGTGCGACTCTTGGCGTTTCTATGGGGTTCGTAACCATTTTTATAGGCTTCATAATCATATTGCCGACCCGTTTTATAAAACTATTAATACATTTACTGGGAGTAAAATGCCTAAAAATTTGTTTACAAATTAAAATTCCTGCCATCAAGCTTCTTTGTTTACTAACCATTGTCAACGGCGGACCGTTTGAATATTAATGAGTCAGAAAGAAGAGGATCTTGGGTATTTGATTCCAGTTCATCGTGACTTGGCTGTGAACCAGAATAGCCTGGTGGTTAAGTCGCTGCCCGGCAAGCAGTAGATGACAGGTTCGAATCCCGCTGGTTCCAATTTTTTCTGACTTGTGTTTTTCATTGCAGATCGAGCATACGATCTTTAACACTGGAAGTAAAATGCCTAAAAATTTGTTTAGATAACATGGTTGTGAGTTTGTGCATTAGTGCGATCTGGCAACATGCAGGTTTTTATCGTGATGTCAAACACACTCGGCTTGCGCCTTGTGCGTATAGTACACCACGATAAAAACCTTTGTGTTGCCAGATCGCACCAATGCACTCCGAACCATGTATTAGTAGTATACTATAAATTTATCTCTTAAACATATTTTTGTGCTCTTAAGTTTACAAATATTAAAGCATGATTATCTAATTTGTGAGAGTAAAATTTGAGTAAGATAAACTCCTATTTCCTTCTAATTGTTTGTACATTAATTATACTATTATGTTCCTTGCAGTGTTAACATGTCCGTGACAGTATATTAATGCTTAGCTATTTCTATTCATATAATTTACATGTACTGGTCATGTAATTACGTTTCTTGCAGTGTGAACGTGAGCATGAGAGTAAGATCACAGAGCAGAGAGAGAAGCAAGCAGAGCTCATTAGTCAACTCAAGAATCAACTTGAGGACATTGAGACATTTGCATATGAGGTGAGGATTCATGATCATTTGTTTGTTTTATTCAAATTTTTATATATTTCCACCCCCCCCCCCCCGAAAGAATTTTACTGTATGATAGTTGTTCTCTAGATAGTTATGTACGTTATTGAACATATGTATTTACTCACCCTGTAAATATATTTGAACAAGATTCAATTCAATTCAATTCAATTCAATTTATTGAATGCGACTGCTTCTCCTTTTTGCCTCTGCCTAAATTCAGTTAGTGGACAGGCTTAAACTGTTATCAAAATATTACGATAGCCAGAATAAAAGCCTGAAATTAAATGTTAGTTGACCTCTTTGACCCGAAAATGGTTCTTGAGTTATCGCGAGAACGAGGCTAACACCTGAAATTTCAGAAATTGACCTCTGTGACCTTTGACCTTTGACCTACGTACTCCAAAATCTAGTCAGATTGTCTTCCTATGGTGATACATACCAGCACCAAGTTTGAAGTTCGTACCTCATGTGGTTTCTTGAGTTATCGCGATAACGAGAAAGGGGGACGGGCGGACGGAGGGACAGACAGACAAGCCGAAAACATAATTTGGTGGCCGGAGGCATGAACTTTACTTGTACCTTCATCAACCAAGAGGAAGGGTATTCATAATTCTCAGCACAGGATAAATGGAGGGCTACTCATGTCAGATGTCATCGACTTTTCAGTTAGAATTTAAAACTAACTTCACTCCATAAATTCACCATTTTCTTGTTGTATTTTGCTCAAACTTTCACTGACATATTTCCCTAATTTTTCTGATTCTTTTACCAATGAGTTGTTATCAGGGTGGACATCCCCTATTAACCCTAAAATGCTGGAATATTTTTGTGCTCTCTCAGCCAGAGGGGGTGGATTCCACCCCCTCCTGGGATCTTAGCCATGGATTGACAAAAGATTCTGAGATTTTGATATATAGAATGAGCATCCTGTAATGAATAAAGCCAATGAAGTTATTACAGGTGTACATGTATCTCAAGACCAACGGGTACCCCACAGTGTAAAAAAAAATGATTAAAGATAATTCCGAAAACGTTGCAGATATGGATATGATAATTCATGGGCTTTTCATTATGAGATAATATACATGTACATGTATATACAGTATGTTCCAAGTTCAAAATTTTTCTTCACGCCGTGGCTGAGATTACCGGGGGATGGGGGTAGAATCCATCGCTCCGGCTCAGAACGCACCAAAATAACCCAGCCTTTTTACGGTTAACCCTTACTATACTAGGCTATTTCAAGCTCCTCTCTGACTGCCCCCTCCGCCCCCCCCCCCCCCCTCTCCCCCAGTGCAGTAAGGGTTAAACCCTCTCCGATTCATTTGCCTCATTTCTCTGTTTTTATTATCGAATTCAGGAAGGGACAGGGAACCTGCCGCACACCAGGGTGATAGAAAAACAAGATACCATCATCGAACAGCTCAAGAACAAACTGGACCTCAACCTGGAGGACTTTGAGAAGCTATCAACGGATGAACTCAAACAGAGGGTTGACAGCGCCATTGGAAGAGTGAGTTAAAATGTGGAGAAGGGGGTGAAGAAGGAGGGTGATAGCAATAATATTTGTTGGTAATGGTATAAACAGGAGCTATGGTTGTGATAATATGAATATTTTATTGATGCAGTGTAAATATAATCTTTTCGTTACTTGGGCTTTTTTAGATTTGCTTGCTGCTATTTCTTTTCATTCAATTATGTTTTTGTCAGAGCTCTTTTGGGATGATAATGATGATGATGATGCTGCTGATGGTGATGATCATGATGATGATGATGCTGCTGATGGTGATGATCATGATGATGATGATGAAGTTGGTGACATTGATATTGATCATGATATGAAGAAAGATGATAAGGATGAAGATGATTATTATAATTAAGGTATAAAAAGAGGAGAAATATAACAAAGAATGGTAAATCTATATTATTTTTTCCCCATTTTTTCATTTCAGATTGTGAACCCGGCTAAAGTCAAAGAACAGGTGATCCACCAGCTCAAGAATCAGATTGTAGATCTGGAGAGGTTCATTAACTACTTACAAGATGAGGCCCAATCTCCTCTGGTCCTGTCAGCGAACGAGGAACCGTGTGAATGTGAAGTCCACAAACTTGTAAGTGATAGGATCATACCTTATGTATGTAATTGACTGTATCGAAACTATCAACCCCCCCCCCCCCCCTGACAATTCCCCCACACCTCATTCCTGATAATTATCAAATACTATTGACTTACAAGATGAGGCCTGATCTCCTCTGATCGTGTCAGCAATCTTTGACTAACAGTCGCACTTAAATTCCTAATTGTGTGCGGTATATATGACACATCACCGCATTGGTCAGATCATGCTTAGGGGACGAGCGTAATTGGTAATCTACCAATGAGATTACGCGTTTAATACTGTATGTGCATTGGCACTTACGCAAGATTTTAAGTCAAACTTAACTCTTTGTGAACCCCCCCCTGGACAAGTAATGTGGTGTGAGAGCTATAGATAAAGTAACTGAGTTATTCTTACCAACGCCCTAGCATTTACTATTGAAATATTATTTCTCATACCAGGCCCCGCCCTCAAGGGATGTAGATGCTGGTTCTGATGGGGGCTCTGATACCCAATGCTGCACCCATCCAGGTGGTATGAGAGCTAGGAAGAAAGTAACTGAGTTATTCTTACTAACGCCCTAGCATTTACTATTGAAATACTATTTCTCCTCATACCAGGCCCCGCCCTCAAGGGATGTAGATGCTGGTTCTGATGGGGGCTCTGATACCCAATGCTGCACCCATCCAGGTGGTATGAGAGCTAGGAAGAAAGTAACCGGAAAGACCAAGGAAGAGCTCAAGGTATGCACTGAACAGTTTTCTGTCAAAGGAAAAAAAAATTGTGATGTACATTACTTGTACATATACTGTAAAATCAGAAATATTTGTGTCACAAATTGGAAAAAAAAAGAAGAAATGCTGTAAGTTTCGCAAAACCAGATCACTTGCAAAATTCACTGATTTTTTTTTTACACAAAATTGTTTGGTTTACCTTTAGCCTTGTACGAATTTTGTTCTAAATGATTTTTTTTACACATGAATACTGAATTCTTTTTAGAACAAATATCAACTGTCTTTTTGTAAGGTCTGTAACTCCCTCTCTTACTTCTCCCCTACCCCCTTTCTTTTTAGGTCTGTCTATTTCTGTTTCTCTAACTGTCATCCCTCATCCTCCCCTTTCTCCCTCTCTGTTTGTCTATCTGTTTCTCTCTTTCGGTCTCAGCTGTATTTTTTGGTAAATTACTTCCTCATCCTATGTCTGTCTATCTCTGCTTCTACCTGTAACTGTCATCCCTTATCCCCTTTCCCCCCTCTCTCTCTGTCTCAGCAAATTATCTGACTAAAGTTGTATCTTTTGTCAATTACTTCCTCATCCTATGTCTGTCTATCTCTGTTTCTATCTGTAACTGTCATCCCTTATCCCCTTTCCCCCCTCTCTCTCTGTCTCAACAAATTATCTGACTAAAGCTGTATTTTTTGGGTAAATTACTTCCTCATCCTATGTCTGTCTATCTCTGCTTCTACCTGTAACTGTCATCTCTTATCCCCTTTCCCCCCTCTCTCTCTGTCTCAGCAAATTATCTGACTAAAGCTGTATATTTTGTCAATTACTTCCTCATCCTATGTCTGTCTATCTCTGTTTCTATCTGTAACTGTCATCCCTTATCCCCTTTCCCCCCTCTCTCTCTGTCTCAACAAATTATCTGACTAAAGCTGTATTTTTCACCAATTACTTCCTCATCGTTTCATTTTATGTTTACTTGACTTTCTCACATTGACCAACATGAGATGAAAGTTCTTGTGTACAGCATTCGACGTAACACATAATGTCATTTTGCTATGTACAAAGTATGATAGTACCAGTACATCTGACTTGCACATAAAATGCTAGACTGATCATTGGAAAATAGAACTCTGATTTATAACTGCACTTACAGGCTTGTATGCATGGTTTTAGACTGGAATCAAATTACAGCCATCGCAATTCAATAATTGTATATTCTTAGAAAACATAACCATATATGGTACCCACTTGACATTAAGGGAGTATTAGCAAATATTACAAGTAAATATGATTGTGCCAAGTAGGCTAGTCATATGAGAGCTCTGTGTGTCTTGGTATTTCCAAACATTCACTCTTTTCCAGTGGGAAAGAATCAGCTAATTTTGTAGAAAAAAAATCTAGACATTCTTTTCATTTCTATTCTTTTTAAATATAACAATTTAGCTGCTCAAAAAAATATATATACACGTAGCAATGTAATTTCTATGAGTGTTGCCAATTTGAAGAAGAAAATCTTATAGTTGAGGTCCTCCTAATCCATGTGCTACATGTAAATGGGTTAGTACAGGGAGTGATGAATTTGATCATCATTAAGATTTATGCTAGGGTCCAGGGCAGATCCATTTTTTTTATGCCGCCGCCCACCGTAGGTGGTGCCGGAGGCATTAGGTATGTTTTGGGGGTTGTATGTCCGTCCGTCTGTAACCCCATACATCTTCACTCCTAATGGTGACCTTTAATATTTAACATGCAATTGAGTTATATTTACTCAGTGTAGATGCAATCACATTGTTTACATAAAGAGTATTTGCATGTCAATCTATCTTGACATATCCACTGCAACACCCAACCCATATGGATGTTTTTTTGTGGTGTCCCGGGCCATCAGGAATAGGTCTAAAACAGTAAGAATTTCTTCTTATTTTCATTAAAGTGAATATGTATATACATTGTACATGTATTTGTGGGGGAAATATATTTTGGCTCTGTGGTTTATTTGTCCCCGTCAATCAGACTTGCTATTGACCTCTCATAAAGCTCATGGACACTTTCAATAGAACAAAGAAAATTGAAAGAAACATGTTCAGTATAGTCTTAATGTTGTTATCCGTTTATCAAAAGAGGTTTGTACGAGATTATGTGGTTTTCCAACAAAGATTTCCTGTGAATTTTAGTGTAAATGTATGTAAGGAACGCTAGATCATGGTAACATAACTGATGTACGCTACTGGGAACTTTCCGCCTGATGGCTCCCCACGCAACATTTTCGGGGCTTAGAGTGGAGATAGCATGTGTGTCAGTGTGTGTTGAGTATACATAATCCTCAAAGGCTTTTGCGTGTGTTGTAGTGTATAATGCCTGCTGCAATTGTTGGGATATAATTATATAATTTTTTAAAACTTTTTATTTGTAGATTATTTCACTTTAGGAGGTTAAATCTCCACAGAATCTTAGTATTGCTAGTACATGTATCTTGCAATTTATCAACAAAAAGCCAAGAAATCTTACGATAAGCTTTTGAGGGAGTGCCAAAACTGAACATTACCTTTAAAGAGTGAAGATGATGTAGCAGATTTGTATTTACTAGCGTTTTGGCTAGGCACACAAATATGAACAAGTGTTGGACCATGAGGTAATTTCACTGGATCAGTACAAAACCGCTTGTTACAACCAGCCTCATTGTAGTATGCAGGGGCCGTATGCTGAAAACTATGTTAGGGAAACTATGTTAATTGTCATAACAAAGTGAAATTGCGCGCAATAAAGACTAATCATTGGTGCTTGCGCAGATGTCTTTTTCAAGTCTACGCGAGCACAGCCATCTTTGCGCAATCATTAACCAATGACTTGTCCTGATTTTTATTTGTTATGACAATTAACTTCGTTTTACTAACATAAAAGATAACATCATTTTCAGAATACATGTACCACCCCTGATTGTTAAGCTATGGCAGATGGGTATAACATAAGTGCTTGTACTGTGTATGGTATGTTTCAGTTATGGGTTAGACCACAATATCCTCAAGTGTACAGAACATTATGTTATTGCCGAAAGGGCGTAAGCTGTGCAATTCCTACTTAGTCAAGCGTGTAAGAAATTTCCATTTGAATGCCCTTCTGCTACTGTGTGTACACAATAATAACAATATGGTGTTTGATATGCATGTGCATTGAACAAGGTACCAAATGTGTTTCTTTCTGGTTTTCATTTCGTTGCAGAAAATCAGAGAGTCAAACATCTCTGCCATGAAGAAAGCTCTTGCCGTCCTGCAGTACATCACCATATCACAGCTGGGTTGTGGGACGAACAGGATGAAAGAACGAGCGGCGAGAGGAGGAAGGGATGACATAGGAGCAGATTATTAGTGAGTTACCTGGGGAGCGTTTCATCAAGTGTCTTGTCAGTGATTTTTACTGACAAATTTGCTCTCAGCCAATCAGATGCAAGGATTTCAGTAGCTTATAACAGTTGTTGGTAAAAATCACGGACAAAGCGCTTGATGAAACTCTCCCTAGGACAGTCCTTGTCCACGTTGACAAGTTTTATGAAACAGGCCCTAGGGGGGCGTTTCATCAAGTGTCTTGTCAGTGATTTTTACCGACAAGTTTGCTCTCAGCCAATCAGATGCAAGGATTTCAGTAGCTTATAACAGTAGCTTATAATTTGTCATTGATGACAAGTTTATGAAACAGGGCCCAGAAGTCACTTGGAAACCCTCTGTCAAATGGGAGAGAACAAAATTGATTGAAATGTTCTTGTTGGAGAAGGATAAATCTGCTGGTTATTGATGTTAAAAGATGTACAATTTATCAAGTATGTTGCAAGAAGTGCCGTTGGTATTGAGGTACCTGGGGCCCCGTCTTAACAAATAATTTGTGACCTGACGCCTCAAAACCTACAATAAGTCGTAAAAATTATTATTTTTGTTTTATACATTTTCTGAAAGTAGAGATTCTCAGCTTTCCAATGGTATATCACTTGCCTAGTTTACTCAATGATAACACCTTTAAATATCACATTTAGAATCAGTATGTAACCAGCAATCAATAACTCCTATTCAGAGAAAATGGCCATTTAAGTTCGGAACAAAAGAGTGCTAAACCTTCGCTCTCTGTGTGCACCCAAACTGGGTATTCAAATGGCCATAGCAACCGGTATGAAGGGATTATCAGATTAGGCTGAATTTTGGCACGCTGCTCAAGGAGGACCTATTCATTACTGACTCCAAAAATCAATTTAATACCTTTAGAGGTAAAGTAGTAATTTGACATTGAATGAAAATATTACAAAACCTCTCCAAACATTCATTAGCTGGACAGGTGAAAAAAGGAGTCATTTTAAAATGCCCCCAAAACATATTTCTAAGTCGAATTACGACTCACAAACTTGAGACATGATAGAATGATAATGAAACTACCCATTTCTAACAAAAACAGAAAATCGACTGATCCAAGCAAATTTACTATTTTGGGCTGTTTGCTACGTTGTGGTCCGTGCGACTTATTGTAGGTTTTGAGGCGGCGGGTCACATATGAAATTGATATCATCACATCGCTTATCTTTTTGTACAGAGTTGCGATTGATATCGATTGCATATTTTATTTTGTGAGTCTCGTGAAGAGACTAATTGAGAACCCGCCCCGCGCATGCTCACTCATGCCTTCATCGCCATGTTGAGAGAGTAACTCTCTCTTGCACTCGGAAGAATTACCCTTATTTCTTTGGATTAATTTCGTCAGCACGAAGTACACTTTCGCGGTAGGAAATGTAAATTGCGTTCACGACATAGATTTTGTACCATACGAAATGGCTTTCGTTGAACGAAATCCATTTTGTGTGGTACCTAACGCAATTCCGTACACGAAATACATTTCGTTGCAACAAAATTTATTTTGTGCGCTACTTAGCCCAATTCTGTACACGAAATGTATTTTGTGGTACACCCAAATCCATTTTGTCTGTGTTTGTCAAGTAAGGGATATAAGAAGGTCGCTGATTGGCTGCCGTGTTGATCGTGCTTTGCTATGACCACGTGCCACTGATCTGTATGGAAAGAATTCTCTCCGTATATCGTGCCACGTGTATCTTAGACTGGGATCCTACATCAAACTCGGATAGCGTTGTGGCACTATTTGCTTCATAAAGGGGTACTCCAGGCTGAAAATTATGTCATTTGAATAGACAGAGTAAAATCAAACAAGCAAAACACTAAAAATATTTATCGAAATCGGACAACAAAGTTACATTTTAAATTTTTTTATTTATTTTTTGTTTATTTTGGTGAAACGGTTCTGTCAGGAACAAGCGACCCGATGACTTCATACCCCCACTTGTACCTTTGTAATTTATTATATAAAATTATAATTATTCAAAATTTCTCCTCCAAGAATTTAAAAATTTGACTGAATTCTGATTTAATGTGTAAGATCATCACTTTTGCCAAGACTTATATTGTTACAAGGAAGACAGGTTATACGGATGTATGATAAAATGAAATAATTATGATTATATACTTATCTGTGTTGGCGATCTTCAGTGTGGTTGTTTTTTCAGCTTAGATTCCATGAATTCCCAAAGTTAGGTTTATGTAAATGTATTAGATCTAGATCTACGTTGATATAGTACGAATTAATCTCGATTTAATAATAATAATAATAATAAATGTAACTTATATAGTGCCAAATCCACTCTGTGGAGTGCTCAAGGCGCATGTAGAAATTAATTAAGAATTAAACAGAAATGTTTTTACATGATTTTTAAAAGAATCAGATGTTATGCACTTTTTGATGTCTTCAGGAAGGCTATTCCATAATTTAGGACACGCATGGGCAAATGATCTTTCCCCCCAAGATCTTGCGACTTTAGGGATCACAAGAGAACTGGAAGTGGATGAGCGCAAAGATCTCGCGGGGGTGTAGTTTTCAATTAAAGAGGTATTATATTGGGGAGCAGAACCGTGAACGCAGTGAAAAGTGAGCAACAAAATTTTGAAAATAATGCGATGTTTGAACATCAACCATGCATGATTCAAGGCGATGAACAGCCCTTTCCGCAGCGGATTGATCTGAATTAAAAGAAATCATGAGTTGAATATCGTCTGCATAAATATGATAATCTATGCCATGTTGTAGCAGAACTTGTCGCAATCCAATTAAATAAACTGAAAAAAGAGTCGGCCCGCCCACAGAACCCTGTGGTACTCCACAGGAGGATTTTAGGCCTAGGTCTATCTCATGAAATCATTGTTTGCTGCACCAACATGACCAACTGGCATTTACTTTAACTTTATCTCTAACCAAGAAAAAGCAATCGAACGAAAACTAATATTCATTAAATTATTCATTACTAACAAAAAAATAATAGTAAACGAAGAAGCTTGACTGGGGAGGAATTTTTAATTTGTAAACAAATCTTTCGGCATATTACTCCCAGTGTTAAAGATCGTATGCTCGATCTATAATGAAAAACACAAGTCAGAAAAAATTGGTTCCAATTTTTTCTGACTTGTGTTTTTCATTATAGATCGAGCATACGATCTTTAACACTGGGAGTAATATGCCGAAAGATTTGTTTACAAATTAAAAATTCCTCCCCAGTCAAGCTTCTTCGTTTACTAACCATTGTTCCACGGCGGACCGTTTGAATATTAATGAGTCAGAAAGAAGAGGATCTTGGGTATTTGATTCTAGTTCGTCGTGACTTGGCCGTGAACCAGAATAGCCTGGTGGTTAAGTCGCTGCCCGGCAAGCAGTAGATGACAGGTTCGAATCCCGCTGGTTCCAATTTTTTCTGACTTGTGTTTTTCATTATAGATCGAGCATACGATCTTTAACACTGGGAGTAATATGCCGAAAGATTTGTTTACAAATTAAAAAAATAATAAGCTAAACTTACCGCACGTTAATAACTGAATAATGCGAAAAGTGCAAAATGTCATAACTGTTGTCCGATTTTGATAATTTTTTTTAGTGTTTTGCTTGTTTGATTTTACTCTGTCTATTCAAATGACATAATTTTCAGCCTGGAGTACCCCTTTATGAAGCAAATAGTGCCACAACGCAATTCTTGTCGCTCTCTCCTCATGGTTAAAGTTAAGGGATGCCGAGACAACTCGGTGGCGAGTCGACTTGCATCCGAGTTTGATGTAGGATCCCAGTCTAAGATACACGTGGCACGATATACGGAGAGAATTCTTTCCGTACAGATCAGTGGCACGTGGTCATAGCAAAGCACGATCAACACGGCAGCCAATCAGCGACCTTCTTATATCCCTTACTTGACAGACACAGACAAAATGGATTTGGGTGTACCACAAAATACATTTCGTGTACAGAATTGGGCTAAGTAGCGCACGAAATAAATTTTGTTGCCACGGAATGTATTTCGTGTACGGAATTGCGTTAGGTACCGCACAAAATGGATTTCGTTCAACGAAAGCCATTTCGTATGGTACAAAATCTATTTCGTGTACGGAATTGCGTTAAGAACAAAACAAAATGGCTTTTGTTGCAACAAAATTAATTTCGTATGGCGGGAAATTAATTTTGTGCACGCAATTACATGACGTACCACCGAAAGATTTTGTCACCACGAAATCTATTTCGCATGGGTCAAAAAGAATTTTGTACGGAATTGCATTTTGTAAAAAAGCAAAGTGAATTTCGTACGAAATTGTGTAAACTTGGACAGACTTAACAAGCGAACACTTGGCGCCCCATTATCTTACTCTTCATACGTCACTTGGGGGTGTGACGTCAATTAGCCAATCAGCTCACAAGTTTTAAGGAACAGTCCTAAAACCTCTACTTTTCCCTCTTTTTCGCCAAAACGAGACATAATTTGAAAAATCGATTGCCAGGCTTGTGATTAGAAGGCAAAAATACATGGAAAGAAATTTTCTCTACTTTTGTCAACCTTTAAGTTATAAGAGTACTCGCATGTTCCTTTAAGTTAAGAGTACTCCCATGTAGTAAACTGACCATCTGAATATTTTTTTTTCTGTATAGTGATCTCCTTCAAGAATTGGACAAAGCAACAGAGCGAGTGATAGAACTGGCTAAGAAGAAGCAGATACAAGATGAACATGATGCAGATTACGCTAGCGATTCATCAGATGTGAGTTTTAAGAGAAGGTTGAGTTCTGGGAAAGGTGATCCTTAATTTTAAAGGTGAAAATTAATTAATTAATGTCCTTTGAAAAGGATCGCTCTTCAAATACCTTTATTCATATTCGAAATATGACAAGAAATAGTTGAAGTGTTCGGGCTGAACATTCATGCTATATGTATGCGTAGTCCCATATACTAATTTCTGTGTGCAGTGCATGTGCTTTTCAGTGAGATTAGGTCAATTTCATTTCATTGGAATAATTCCCAAACCTCACAGTATACACCAAATTTTATTATATGATCAACCTTTCCCAATTGCTTTAAGACGTTTTATTTCACAATGTAATTACATGACCAGAACTCAACTTCATCTTTATTCTCAGTTCATTATTTGTTTATATTTCTTTCTTTTCATACAATGCAACACTAATAACGAATCCTGTATGTAAATAGTCATTAGGACCGTTCTTAGTCACCAAAATTCTGAAAAATAGTTCATTTGAACCTAATGTGTTAGTTTTTGTCTTGTAGCAAAAGTCTTTCATTTTGGATTTTAAACCACAATCTTACCCCCAATATGGGGAGGGTAATTATTTCAAGAGAAAGTACATCATTTTCTTTCAGAGGTCAAAATTATTTGTCACTTGTGTGACCTTGCACGAAAAGGGGTCTTATTTGTTGGTATTCAAAGCTACTTTTCTTGTATTTCCCTTGGAGTACAAGTTTCCACATTTCATTGCTGTTTGATGGGATGGCTCTGAACAGTTTGAAAGCAATTTTCCATAAATGAGTGAACTTTCTATTCTTTTTGAGAGGTTAAAATTCGGTCTGTCACATATCAGGGATGCCACTTTTCAGACAAAAGTAGGAATTCCTACTTTTTCAAGATATTTTTAGCCATGGAAAACCACTTTTTACATGTACACAAGGGCCCATTCTAGATGATTTTTCCTACTTTTCTATCAATTCTAAGTGGCATCCCTGCGATATCTGACCACTAAAATAAAAGGCTCTTTAAAATGTCTCTGTAAAAGCATTATAGTTGGGAAATGATTTTTTTTTTCCCAAAGGAAGGGAAATCTTTTTCATTCAAGAAACTGGTGAGATGTAAAAAAAATCAATAACATGTGATCAGATTTTTCAGCAGTGAGGCAAAATCAGATAGTCACCTATGGGATCGTTTGTTTCACTTCATAAAGAATTGCTTATTAGCAGATATTTAACAGGCCTTACTGGTTGCTTACACTTTTCCATCTTTTTGATCCCATCACAGAGCCCTGTCAATCGTCCCCTGGATGATGTCACAATAGCAGTCAGGAGAGAGCTTGCTCCAGCGTTGAGGGCGCTGTTTGAACATGGACTGGTCAGGGTAGGTAATGGAGTAGCATGTTCGGAACACTGGAATGTGGATCTGGGTCCTGTTTCATAAAACTTGTTATTGATAACAACTTACAATAATTGTTATGAGCTACTGAAATCCTTGAATTTGATTGGCTGAGAGCAAATTTGTCGTAGATTTGTTGCAATTGTTATGGATTACAGGGCCCTGTTGTAGCAGCACTAATGTCCTTTGTCGTTACAAAAGTAGTAGTATTAAGTATTATCATCATCATCGTCATTATCATCATCATCGTCATTATCATCATCATCGTCATCATCATCATCATCATCATCATCATCATCGTCATCATCGTTATCATTTTTACTTACATATCATCCTTGCCTCAATTCAAAGCAAAATTTCTTTCATCATGTTTGTAGATGAGTACCAGTCAAGCTCTGATGACCCCTATCACAGCCTGTCTAGCCCCCCAGAGATCTGCTGGTCCTAACGTCCATGCATGGGAGGTCTTCAGTAAATACTTTGAAATCAAGGTAATGTATCAAAAGAATACAATTGTGATATCAGGCTAAATAATTTGCTTAAAGCCTTCCGGACCACAAATGTATGTGAACATGTTATCATAAATGAAATTGCAGTTGTGATATTTTAACTTGAATGCCTTGTTTCATTGATAAATTTGGCCTGAGATATCTTCCACAGGCTTCACTCTGGAGGTAAATGTCACTATTACTGTTTCTTGAAAAAAAAATCACCTATATAGTCCAAGCACATTGTTCAACACTGAAATTCTTGTGCAGGATTTGTGCTCGAGGCATGGAAAGGGCTGAATGATCAATTGGGCCATCTTTCATGAGTTGCATTTACAGTCGAGGTTCCCACAGTCATGGAAACACCTTGGCCCTGTTTCATAAAACTTGTCATCAATGACAAGGTGCAATAACTGTTATAAGCTACTGAAATCCTTGCATCTGATTGGCTAAGAGCAAATTTGTCGGTGAAAATCACTGACAAGACACTTGATGAAAATTGGGTGTGGGTGTGGGCCGTGTGTGGCTATGACAGCCTTCCATCACAAACATGAAATAATATATATCACTGCGTGGTATTCGTACGCCGCTTGGGTGCCTCGACCTATACCAAATTGGTACCTAGCCGGTCTTGGAAAAAGGCATAGAAAGTCATGGAATTTGGTTCTGAAATGTCTGCTGGAACCCTGTTACCGTAGGAATGAAGATCTGTATAAAGCAGATGAAATCAGTGAAGAAATCAGACTCAGTTTGAGAAAACATAATGGTTGATAGGAGACATAGTTTCTCACTTCGGGGGGGGGGGTTCATAAAGCTGTCCATAAATTTTACGCATGACTTTACGAATGTCTTAAATATGACAAGCCAAATGGGATGCTCAATCATTTTCAACTGCATCAACTACAGTTGAACTGTGCAGATGTAGATTCAAATTCTTATTATAACAAACATTTTTAATGCGAAGTATATTTTTTGCCATATCTTCATTGAGGTGATTGGAAATGCAGTCACACTTTGTTAAAACATCAGGAAAATACTAGGCGTCCTATCTGGCATTTCATATCCAAGTCATTCGTAAATCATGCGTAACTTTATGAAACGCCCCCAACTGCATGGCTTGACCCAAATATAAATAGGGGTAACATAATAAAATATTCATCTGACACCACAGAAAGGGAAGCAGTTTGCGGAGTCCCCTGCTCGACGTCTCTCCCAAGCCTTTGATCTGGACATCGTTGGCGGGACAGCCATCACATCACGCCAGACCCTCCTCGCTGCCATCGACCACGTCGAAGCCACTCATCAGCCACTTCGAAGAAGTCATGAAGCTCGGTTCAAGGCCTTTGTCTGTCAAGCTCTCAAGTGAGTTTCTTTATAGAGGCTGGTAATGTAGGTTGTAAACCCAAACTCAGTGCTATAAAAATGTGCATAAGGGACATATTTGGGTTAAATGTTGAAGGTCTATGTTATTGTCCTAATGAAGTATCTTACTGTGGAAAGATTTTGCATACAGCAGAGAGTTTATGCCGCTAAATGGTTTCCCGAGACTAAGCCCAGTGAGTAACTGACTACAGTACGCAAAGGTTAAAGGGGAGCATCAATTTGTTAGGCTGGACAGATAAACCTGACCTATTTTTGTCCATTATAAATGATTAATAAGGTGTTGATCTTAACATGTGTTTGCTAATTGTTATATAATTGTTAACAGTGAACAGAAGTTAGCCTCCTGGTGCAGACTGGTATGCAGGACACATACTCTGATGGATAGCTTCTACCAGTCATGGAGTTATATGTTGAGATCAGGTATGTACCAGTCTTCTGTTTTCAGATTTGATAATTTGGTTAACCTATAAAAGGCAGGAATTTCGAAGGGCTGAAATGACTGTCTTTTCTTTTTTCAAAATGCCTACATTTCTGTACTTCAACATGTTCTACTAATCCATTAAGACAGTTATTTTTTTTCAGTGCTAATTTGATCATCACTTCTTCTTCAAATTGACATTTCTACTTTTCGTGGTTAAAAACACGACCTCACTTTCAACCAATAAGATGACAGGATTAGGAAAGATTCTTAAGTAAGGTATGTAATATACTATAGCATTTATGAAATATTAAATGTATAAATGTAGGAGTAATGCATCTTTTCTTTTTTTTTTTTTTTTTTAAACCATTCTCTCCCTCCTCTTATTCCAGGATTTGATGGAGGGATCCAGATCTTGGACAAGCTGAGCGACATCAAGTTCTGCCTTCCTGTCGATCTTGCCATTAAACAATTCCAGAATATCAAAGATGCCTTCTAGACTGGTGCGTTCACACTATTCCAGTCCATCTCCATGTGGAGCAGTGTATGGACGCGGTCTTGATTCAGCTGTAGTGCAATTTACAGACCTTGATATAATTCCACACAAGTTAGAGCAGAATATGAACAGAGAACATCTGATATAGTACCTTCTAGAATGGGCTGCTTACACTCTTCCTGTCCCATCTCCATCTAGAGCAGTGTATATGGACACGGTCGTGATTCAGCTGTGGTGGACGTCCCAGACCTTGCTGAAATACCAGATGACTTGAAGCTGAGTGTGAACACAGAACATCTCATGCCTTTCAGAATGATACGTTTACAATCTTTCTTCCCCCTCTCCATATGAAGCAGTGTATGGATACAGTCTCCATTTATGAGCTGTAGTGCAGTTCGCAGACCTTGCTATAAGACCAGTTATAGCATAAGTATGAACGCAGTGTTCACTTAGTTATAATGCAGTTCATCAACCCCTAGAGTGGTGCGTTCACACTGTTTCCACCCCATCTCTGTGAGCAGACTATGAACATGGTCTTCACTTCGCCACAGTTCATTTCATCTTGCTGTTATCATGCAGTTCATCATGCAAAAATACTAGTATGAACGCAACCGTCTCTAAGTTCATCGACCTTGCTGTATATCTAGGTAAGGCTTTGGCATAGTATGAACCCAGTCCTCACTGACCTGGAGTGGAGTTCATCTAGCTTCCTATAGAACTGGTGCAATATTTTTAAAGAGAATGAAGACCTCTTCTCTGAGCTATAATGCAGTTCCTGGACCATGCCGATGTAAGTTGTATTCTTTATTTTTTTTCAAAGGAAATGCTATAACCAGTTGACCTTGAGGGAATCAAAAGTTATTTCTGGGTCAAAAAGCAGATTTGCGAAAATTGATCTCAACTTAGCAAAATGTAAAAGCTGCATTCTACCAATGTTTAATAGTGAAATGTCAAACCACACAAGTATTATGAAAGCATCAAACAGTTTCTCTCTTTTGGCAGATGAAAAACAAAGTTCATAAACAATTTGCCTTTTTGTTTCAATCAAAAACTTGTTTGTATGCTGCAATTTTGGTATTGTGATTTAATAGTCATTTCACAAAGGTTTTTCTCCGACCTTAGAAGAATTGCAGCTTGTATTATGGACAGTATCTCAGTTGCCAATTTGCAAATAAATTGTGATAAGTTCGCTTTATGTGAAATTCCAAGCCATGACAATTTTACAATGAAATACATTTTTATTTAATTAGGGCACCTCTTATTTTTATTTATTCCATGTACATGTACGTTTAATGAAATATTTATTGTGTCTTCACAAATTATAAAAATAATTTTTTTGTTTGTTTTCAATACAATACTTCCCTTGAAAATGAAGTGCAAGCAGTTGACTGCGTGCATACGGTAAACATGTTGGGGGACAGGGAATTAATGATTGTGATATGATAAAAATGGATTAATAAATATAATGTGGATTATTTTAGAGATTTGATTGATGATGTACATGCAGTCATATCACAGTATGCTTACTATTTTGCTGTCATTGTTGTAACATAGATAGGGGATGCGATTCTGCTGTGGTATATGTACGTTTACTTTACCCCCGTAACTCCGTAATTTTTTTCTAGCCTACAATAATCTATTAAGGTAGCGGGAAAGATGCAAGGATGAAAAGTCCTGTCTTTGCTTCTAAAATCAGAATCAGATATATCTGAATAAAAGCTTTCATATTATTTTGCTTAAAATTGTTCAAAGGGGTGAATACTAATTCTACATCATAATACTTTGGTTCTGGTTATATAGAATTAAAAAAAAAATTTTAAACAACTTTTCGCTAAGCTATACCTAATGCCAGTGTACCGGAGACAGGTTGCTATGCTTTGGTGAAGAAAAAAAAAATCGGACCATTTAATTGCTTTCTTGCCAGTTACATGTTAGAAAGCCTAGTCTCTCTTGTGGGAGTGAGATCTTTGTCTTTGTATTTGTTTTTTGCTCTCCGGGATGTGAAGGATAAATAACAAAAAACATACATTTTTTTAACACAAGGGGCACTTTTGAACTTAACTCGATTTTTTTAAAAATTATTGTCATAATTTTAATTTTTGTTTGGTTTTGTGCATCATATCTTGTATCTGAATGATTTTGATGAGTGAAACATGGCCATGTACACTGTACTTATACATGAAGAATATATGAATTAATGATACCGCAGAATTATATTATATTGATTTAAAATAATATTGAATTATACTGTGCAATCAAATGATACCTATATGTAGATCTATACATGTAGTGCCTATATTCTAAGAGCGGAATAATTGTGGATATTTTACTTACTTTGTTTCATGTGTTACTGACATGTACATCTATTCTTTTCTTATTTGTAGTCTATCTGTTTTTAATGTTTGTATATTATTTTCAGAGTTTGCTTTTAAAAATTGTTAGCAAAACACGTTCAATCATGGAAAATATTAAGCTAATTGGAGGTCTTTGATACGTCCTGACAGCAAAAGTTTATTATGAGTTTTATTTATTTTACTTACATACATGTATATATATACTTGTATAAATGTTTAGCCAATATAATGCTCAAAATTTAAAAGGTCCTTTTTCTATTAAGAATTGTATATTTCGTATGTTTGGAGCCAGAAGGGTGTTAACTCTTACACCTTAACCCATAGAGTACAGGAACCGGGTGGCTCCTGTATTAAGCCTATGAGAGTTCAAGAATTCAGTAGTCAACAGGTTAATGCTGGGTTAAAGCCCTTCTGGCTCCAAACAGACAATTTTTTTTTTATTGTGCTGGCACTTTTCTTTCTGGGCCCTGTTTCATAAAACGTGTTATCAATATCAACTGCCAAATTTCTATAACAAAGTTGCTGTCGGCCAATCACATGCAAGTATTTCACTAGCTTATATAAATATCAGTTATTGCAACTTGTTATTGATCACAAGTTTTATGAAACGTGGCCCTGTACTATTTAGTTTAGTTGCAATAGACTTCCAGGGTATATTTTATATGTAGGTTGTAAGTTTCAGAGTTTTATTTAGGCTTATAGTAAGGTACTTTTAGTGTAAATAAATAAATTTGATAGAAAACAAAAATGAGCTAGAAGACAAAATAACATAGTTGGAAGACCGATACTTAGCTGTAATAGCGACACACAATGCCATGTAAAGACGCGGGGAAAGACGCAAAGAGCGAAATTCCTAGGGGAGGGTTTCATCAAGCGTTTTGTAAGTGATTTTTACCGACAACTGTTATAAGGTACTGAAAACCTTGCATCTGATAGGTTGATAGCAAATTTGTTAGTAAAAATAACTGACAAAACGCTTGATGAAACGCTTCCCTGACTTATCTGAAGAAAAGTTTCTATATTATTTTGCTTAAATATCTTCATAGAGTTAAATACTAATTCTACATCCTAATATTTTGGTTCTGCTTCTATAGATTAAAATTATGATTTTAGATAATTTTGCCGTATACATGTATGCGTCTTTTCCACGTTCTCACGCGCCATCACGTTTCGCTAAGCTTCCTTATTCAACAAAGCTTGTATTCTTGGGTATTAACCCATCGGATACCATTTGATTTTTGGAACAACAGGCATTATCCGTAGACTCCAGCCTGACTTATCTCATGCTTTAGTGTTCAACGGGTTAATAGTTGTATCCTTTCTACGTTTCGAGTGTGAAATGCCCCATTGTTTAGACACCCCTGTGTTCTGATGCGTATACAAGTACATGTACATTCCTACGTAGGCCACAGGTAAGTGTACATGTGTGTACATATATGTACCTGTGCCAAAGATAAACTCTTTGAAGCAAAATTTAATGTCCTTTTAAATGAATGATATCAAGAGGTTCTTGTGTTATATGTTGGAATATGCAGCTGTTGGAATATAAGGCAATCACAGGTTTCATTTTGTTTTATTTTCATGTGGACATTTATTTTGCATTATTCATAATACTACTGACGTGTCACTATTTAAGCAATTTCATAAAGTGTCTGTCTTACCAACAAATTTGCTCTCAGCCAATCAGATGCAAGGATTTCAGTAGGTTATAACAGTTATTGCAACTTGTCAAAGATGACAAGTTTTATGAAACAGGGCCCTGTGGGGCATTTTGTCAAGTGTCTTGTCTGTGATTTTTACCGACAAATTTGCTCTCGGCCAATCAGATGCAAGGAATTCAGTAGCTTATAACAGTTATTGCAGCTGGTCATTGATGACAAGTTTTATGAAACAGGGACCCCCTGATCTTGAATGTATTCTCTCACTTTTAATTGAACCTTGAAGCCATCTTGTATTTCAGTGTAAACTATTGTAAATATATACATGTACCTGTCTGCTTTCTCCATCATTCAATTTAAGTATACATCTGTATTCATCCCGCTTTGTATAATTATATATCAAGACTCTTTCACACATGACACGGCTAACCACCTCAAAAATGCTGCGGCAAATTTTTTAAAGTGACGGTACACTGAACCTCCTAATTAGCGCCATCTTTCAACAGGATTTGAAAAGTGTCTGTGCCTGTTATTTCCCCCATCATGCCCCATTCTAGTTTGTAAAAGCTTAGAATGCACCTACACGTAATTTTACACAATGCCAAAGTCAAAAATAATAGTTTGAAATATAAAACTTAAAATAAATAATGCAATTCATTTTCAAATTCTAATCTTAATTTAGCAATCACTGTAAGATGGCGCTGTTAAAATTTCTACCAGTGTAATGCCACTTTAAAAAATGTTGGTGTCGATGAAACAAAGCTGCATGCAACAAAGCCCCTGAAGCATACTCACTTTATATAAATGTGTAAAGATGCAGAAACGAGAAGGGTTCTATGATTTATGTAATTTTTGTGTTGCCATGGTAGCACCTCATCATAATGTGAATGAGACATCGTCGTTTAGAACTTGTGCAATATATCTATTTTTCTCCAGTCTTTTCTGTCCATTCCGAAACAGGTATATACATTCTTTGATTTTATTTATTTCATCCAACAGTACGAAATAGTACTACTAAAACATGGTACATACAGGAGATATGTGACTATTTTTCTGCCTGAAAGTATATATTCCAAATATGTAAATATATGATGTAAAATATAGAAGGGAGAGATGTTAATAAAGAGCTATGTGAGTTAGCTTCATTTAGAATATTTCTGTTTGTACGTTCTTTTTTAAAATTTATGTATCTATTTGTTTCATAATTGTGTGTTTTGTTAAAGTACAATGTACATGTATATCAGAGGTTGAAAAAAGGTTGAAAAGTTTTGATGGTTTATTTTATACGATTGCTAAGGAAGCATGTGTATGCTTGTAAGTAAGCAAACAGGGGTCCAATTGGTTAAGTTCTCTCCCTGAGGGACTTGGTAATGAGGATTAATGCCTTCCAAAGGTCACAAGCGCGTCCACTTGGTATCGAACCCGGGTCCTCCAGTTACAAGACCACTGCTCTACCACTGAGCCATTCTCTGAGAGGCCGAGTGGGAATTAAACATGTGTTAAAGGGTTAGAGAGGGATAAGGACGGAGAGAGAGAAGAATAAGGAGGAGGAAGATGAAGAGGAGGAGAGGAAGAGGAGAGGAAGAGGAGGAGGAGGAGGAGGAGGAGGAGGAGGAGGAGGAAAAGGAAGAGGAAGAGGAAAGAGGAAAGAGGAAAGAGGAAAGAAGGAGAAGAAAAAGAAGATAGAGTGTGAGATAAATGAAGCAGACCAAGCGGAAAAGAAAACTGGATTTTATTAAGGAAAGGCAAACAAAAGCCCAACAACTTTTAGAGAAGGCATAATAGAAGCAAACAGAGACAAAATAGGGATAAATTCGGGAGAGGAACATACACGATAGAATACACGATAGAAAATTGATAAAAGAGAATGGGAGCACTCCGCGACGTGTGCTTAATTAATTCTTTGTCGCTCACAGACCATTCCTCCTCTTCTTTTTTTTTCTTTCTTTTTTTGACTTGATGCTTTGCCTGAAACCTGATTTACACACTGTAGATCTATATAATGCCAAAGCAATGTTTATGATAATCCTATTAATGGATGATATAACCATTTCCCGCACGCTGTAATGTTACCGTCAGCATGTAAAGTTTTCTTCTTTTTTGTTTCCTTATTGAAATTTACGTTTCGCATTGAGCTAACCTATTTCTCATTTCCCGACCCTCTCTCTCTCTCTCTCTGTTGTATTTGCCTTATCCTTCCTCTCTCTATTTCTCTTTTTCTCTCTCCCTTCCTCTTCCCATCTTCCATTTCTCTCTCTCTCTCTCTCGTTTTCTCTTCATCATGAACCTGCAATTCGTTAAGCACCTACTTTAGTTTCCATTAGGCCTACCTACTTCCATTTCCATCACGTCCATCAAGTTCTATTACCTTCTTGAACCATAATTTATGGTAACATGACCCCACCCCAACCCCCCCCCCCCCAAAAAAAACACCCTCTCTCCAAGCATATGTTCTCCCTCTCTCTCTCTCACTCCCCGTCTCCCTCTCAAATCCCCTTTCTCCATGTTCTCTCTGTCTTGTATTCCGTTAATTCTCCGTGTATCTACATCATCATTGTTACCCCCCCCCCTTCTGTCTTCTGTATTTCCCACCCACTCCCTTTCCTTTCATCTTTCTCTATAATGTACCCCTCTGATGAATATATCTTTGTATAATCATGACAGCACCCCCCCCCCCCTCCCCACTCTCCTTCTATTTCCCGTTCCCCTCCACATCCACCCCTTCTCTATCTTTCTGTCTCTATCTTTCAGTCTCTTTATAGAGACTCTATTAAATAGAGACTGAAAGATAGAGACAACGATGACCAAATTTCGGTCATCGTTGTCTCTATAATATCCCTCTCTACTACCTCCCCTCACTCTCTCTGTTTCTTACTCCCTCCATATCTTTCCATTTTCTAACTCCCCTCTTTCTCTTTCTTCTTCTCTCTTCTCTGTGCCCCCCCCCCTCTTTCTCCCCCTCTCCCATCCAACCCTCTCTATCCTCCATCACTCACCATCTAACTGCATCCATGTAGATGTATAACGATCTCCCCTTCTCCTCTCCCTCTCCCCTTCCTCCCCACCCTCAGTCTGTCAGTCTCCCTTTTCTCTCTCTCTCTCTCTCTCCCTCTCTCTATCTCTGTCTCCCCTCCCTCTATTCTTCTCTCTGTCTTTATCCGTCACTGTCCCAGTTTACTACATAATAACCACTCCCCTCTCTCCCTCTCTCGTTCGACGCATCCCTTCCCCTCTCGTTGCACTCTTCCCTTCCGCTTTCTTCTCTTTTCTAGCTCTCCCCCCCCCCCCCCCCCCCGTCCTTCCTCACTCTCTCATCCCAACCTCCAGCCCTCCCTGTCCAATCTACATTATAACGACCCCCTCTCACCTCCTTTCCTCACCCTCAACTCTCCAACCCCTCCCCGGCTGTCACTCCCCCCATATCCCATCCCAACCTCTCCCTCTCCCTCCGCCGTCCCTCAATGTCCCATCTAACTTTATCTCCGTACAACGATCGATGCTTGAGCGGGGAGATGGGGGCCCAGAGCGTCCGATGCCTGGCGTTATTAGGATTGATCGTTGGTTTTAGATATTGACTCGATCGCTACCTCTCAATGCGATCTACTGTATGTTGGAAGATATCCAGCTGTGTATTTACAATACAAGCGAATAAATTCCCGGAGACAGTGTTCAACAGTGTACTGGTATTGTTGCAAAGACTGGATTAAGGTGAGTTTCAAATGTTTCTCATATTGATTCAAAACATTACTTTATTCTAATTCAGATGTTAATTTTAATTTAGTTTCGGAATGATATATGTTTCTTATTTCAAATCATTATAACATCGATTTTTCAGTGAATGTATTTTTAAAAACAGATAATTATATCGGTGATTATGATTATAACAGTTATCATTAGTAGTATACTACTATTAACGTTTACACTGTACATAAACGACGCAGGGTGTAGGTTTTAATTGAAAATTTCGTGATCTTTAACGTCATCGATGAGGTCTGATCAGGGGGCGTTTCATTAAGTGTCTTGTCGGTGATTTTTGGCGACAAACTTGCTCTAGGCCAATCAGATGGAATGAATTCAGTAACTTATTACAGTTATTGCAACTTGTCATTAATGATAAGTTTTATGAAACACTGTATTTCCTTTGTTGTTTTTTGGTGTACAGTTTACTTTGAATAAACATACCAGCGATATTTTGCAGGTCTACGTAGGCTTTACCTCAATCGATGGTGCGGGGGGGGGGGGGGGGGGGGGGGCTTTTCATTCTATTCAATTTTGGTTTATTGATATACAACAGTTATATAATGTAGTAGTCTAAGGACTAATGGTACAATGTTTACATAAAATGTAGATAAAATTAGGAATATTGATAAACAATTCAAATTATTATAAAAGCACACAATATAGGCCTAAGGCGAACACAGCAAATTGCAAACGTGCATTGCTTTATCGTGGTGGTAAAGTGTACAATGACTTACCTCTTTGTACTCGACAACCAAATAATTTTACATAGTTTAAGAAGGAAATACATAGTATAAGTAAAATTATAGTAAAATAGTTCACTGATGATATTAAGCATAGGGACCAGGCACGATGGGGAGGGGGGGGGGGGCACTTTTGAACTTGCACAGCAAGCTCGTGGATTTCAATTTATGATAAAGTTATTTTGATGTAGTAATTATTATGTTCATATAATCATTTACTTACGGGACCCCGAGGAAGAACAGGTTAGCTATGTTAGTTAATCTGAAGCGGGTCATCCCTCGATCTTAATTTATTTCTTTTGTATTGCATGTTAATCATACTTTATACTTATATTTATACTGGTATATAATTTCATGTTTATATTTTAATCTGTATATTTTCATAATCGTGAATAAAACCAAACCAAACCAAACGAAGGCATAAACCTTAACCTATATCGGCCATTTTCCCTAAGTCGAATTCTGCTCTAAATTTCTGAGCTTCAAAATAATATTTAATGCTTTGAGGAAGGGGAAGGAGATGAGGCACCTTTAACTTATAAGCAAACACAATAACATGAAAGCTGAAACCGATTCCCCCTTTCAACGACCTAGTGTGACATGTACATAACGTTCCTGGCGTTCCATTCTGTCCGTGTCACTGATGACCTCCCTCGGACCAGGCCGAATCAGACACGCCAATTAGATAATAGCTTATACTCTCTCTCTCTCTCTCTCTCCTCCCTCTTTTTCTCCATCTTTCCTACCCCCCTCTCTCTATATGTCTCTCCATCTCTACCTCTCGGTATCTGTCTCTCCGTATCTCCCTTCACCTCTCCCTCTCGCCCTCCTCCTTCTCTCTCTCTCTCTCTCGCTGTCTCTTTGTCTGTCTGTCTCTCTCAACCTCTTCCCGTAGAGTTATGTCTCTCCGTATCCCCCTCTCTCTCTACCCCAGCTCTGACCTTCTTATTCTCTGACTTTATGTAGATAAATCTCACTGTCTCCTATATATCTCTATCTTCTGATTGTCTCATTTCATTTTCTCTCTCCCTCAATCTCACTTCTCCATCTTTCCCATTTTCACTTACTTCATTTCCTCATTTCTATGTCATTCTCTGGCTTTCTCATCGTTCCTGTATATTTGAATAATAGTACTCGCCCTTTGTGTTCTTTCATCCCCATTATCATCATCTCCATCATCATCGTCATCGTCGTCCTCATCAGCATCATCATTATCATCACTTTTCTCTGGCGACTTCAGCTCCCGTACCTGCATGTGCACTTTTTCTCTTTCCATCTATTTTCGCTATGCATGTATGTCTCTCTCGCTCTGCCCCCATATCTCTCTCTATATATTTCTCTATCCGGCTCTCCGTATATCTCGCATATTTGTTTAAATTTTACTTTCAATACCGGAAGACTAATTTACCGACATTATTATGCTAGCTCTATTTTTCTTAAGTTTCTTCTTCCTCATTTTATTTTCGTTTTCTTTCTCCGTAAGATGATGTTGACTCTCATTCACTGAAATGAACAGCCTTTAAATTATATATAGAATAATGAAACAATGAATATTGACTCGATAATTCAAAGTAAGCCTCTCATAACTCCTTGTGTATACATCGTAACTCGTCTGGAATCCGCTCGCGTGTAAATGCGACCACTGTAATCAGCTGCTTCACTGGAAATGACATTACACGACTAAGTCAATTAATCAATGCCAAAATGGGAGCATCGAAAAGACACAAGGCATTTTAATTTATGACTTGGGATTCTTACATGGTAACATCAAAGTTTAAGCGTCGACAGGGTCTACCTGTGAGATAAAATACTCAGAAAAGAATATTGATCAAAGATATTTAATGAAATTCATTTCAATTCAAAGTTTACAAGGAAATAGGCAGATGGAAACATTATTGAAGAATAGAAAAGAAAAGAATAGAAAAGAAAAAGAAACGAAAGTAAAATAAAGCAAACTAAAATAAAATAAAATGAAATAAAATAAAATAAACGAAAATGGTATAACAGAAATGATAAGAAAAGAAAATGAGAGAAAAGGAAAAAAAGAAAAAATAGAAATGAAAAGAAAAGAGAAAAGAAACGATGAGAAAACAAAAGAAAGGAAAGAAAGAAAGATAGAAAGAAACATCTTCGTTCACTTACGGACTATGCTATAAAATCAAATTATCTCTTTTTGTTTTTGCCTTTCAAGTCCTTTTCTATTATTTGTGTAATTTTGATCTTTCAATATAATTTCTTTTTCATCTCACGCTCCATTTACTTCGGGAAAATGAAAGAAGAAATAAAAAAGGAGGGGAAGATTCCGGAGGATATTTAACAGATAGGTTCAAATATCATGTGTTAGTTCTGAAGAACAAAAAAATGAGTTACCTGGTCCTCGTAAAAACATTTATATACCCAGACGTAATTGTTCAACAGCATTATCCATAATCATGATAACACACATGGGCTTATCGGGTTTTGGCATGGGGTTGATCATTTCGCTCCACGCAATACATCTTCGTTAAACTCACCTGGGCCCTGTTTCATAAAAATTGTCATCAATGACAAGTTGCAATAACTGTTATAAGCTACAGAATTCCTGCCTCTGATTGGCTGAGAGCAAATTTGTCGGTAAAAATCACCGACAAGACACTTGATGAAACGCCCCCCTGAACTCACTCAATCGGAATGCATGTAGGACACCGATGAGCGTGTAATATCAATGGGACATTCTAATTAGATGTTGAAAGGACCGACAATGATTCTTGTTTTGCTTTCGCTTCTCTGACGAAAATCACCAAGGCATGAGCAATGGAAGTTATATGCTTCAACATGCCCATCCTTGTACTCACCAGTGATGAGAATAGTCTTCAAGACCAAATATTCTATTTTAGTCTCGAATCTCGTTAACACGATAAGAACTACTTTCGAAAAATAAACTCAAGGGCAATTTCAAAGGCCTATTGTACTGCCCATAGAAATCAGGTTCGGATTATGTAATACACCATTGTAATGTTCGCACATTTCTAAAGGTGATAGACAGGGCTATTGAAATTGTCTTGAGTTTATTTTTCGAAAGTAGTTTTTATCGCGTTCGTTTAACTTTAACCCACTGCCTTCTATCGCACGGGAACCGAGTGGCCCCTGTTGGGAATGAGAGATATCTGTAGTTAATGAGTTAACCGAATGGCATAACCTCTCCTGTTTCTTTCAGAAGAAACCTGATGAATATTTGGAGTGAAACTCTCCTTAGGGAGTGACCTGCATAGGACGACACTCGAAAATGTAGCAAGATGAACAAAATTCCCATGAATGATGGTAGTCTCCTGTACGGAATAGTTTTGTTCTCATCTTCTAAGTAACGATATATTTGTAATCTTAAATGTATACATTAAATATGCATTTCAATCAAAAAGACCCAAGGCGATGAAGGCAAGGATTAATCCCCTGATCGAATGAGTTATATGATTCGATTTGGTTTGATTTCTATTTTCTTTATAGATGAAACATCCGCAAAGCTTTACATGTGAGCTTAGATAAATCAAGCAAATTACTGATACAGTGCTCTCCTTATGATAAATATGGTTCTCATATGCTTTTTAAAGGTTATTACTGCATCAATCCATCTCTCTGATGCTACTTTCCTGTAGACTGCGTAGATGGTGGAGAAGCACACATACATGTACTTCCAAGCTCCCTAATATCTACCATCACACAACATCTAACATACATATACAGGTAGATCCTTATCAAATCAGTTTGACGCACAAAGTCCATATTATTTATTGAGTGCATTAAAATAATCACATTACACGGCAGCGAATGATGAGTTTTCCATTTACACAAACTCGGTTTATTATTTGACCTATTTATGCTTAAACCAGAGGAGCGTTTCATCTAGCGTTTTGTCAGTGATCTTTACCGACAACTGTTATAAGCTACTGAAATCCTTGCATCTGATTAGCTGAGAGCAAATTTGTCGGTAAAAATCACTGACAAACACTTGGTGAAACGCTACCCTGTCTGCGTGTTCCATTCAAACCATAACCGCTTTTCAATATAAATCCTTAACAATGTGCATAACTGGATTAATGTGTATAAGTGGAATGAAAAAAAGGGGGTGGGAGAAGAAAACAACGAAACAACAACAAAAATACAAACAAACACAAAAGCATCTATAGAAACTTTGTTTTTATGTGATACCGGTAGTAGGCCTACAACACACAAGTAGATTAGTAGAAGTTATCATAATAATCATCATCATCTTCATCATCATCATCATCATCATCATCTTTATCATAATCATCATTATCAACATTATCATTAACACTGTCAGGACCAAAGTCAACAACACTATGTACAAAGTGAATAGTATTTTAGTCTTGTGGTAACGAGAGTGTTAAAGGGGAAGATTTTGCAACATGAAGACTTCTGTCTATGTTTGATGAGCAACGAAAAGTGAATGAATTTTCCATTTTCCTGATTTCTTCTTTTGTATTTTGTGGGGAGCAGGTTAGAAAAGATTTTAATTTGATAATAATTTTAGTGACCTACTTAGCTTTTACATAGTAATCTACATCGTCAGAATATCATAATTATTATGCATAAGCCCCCCCCCCCCCCCACCACCACAACCGACATTGTTATGTTAGAGGAAGAAGTGAAACTCACCATACAACCATGGGAAAATATTAACGGAGAATGGTTACTGGGGGCTTTTTTGTGTGTGTGGTAAGAAGGAAATAAAATACTATGAAAGTAAAATGCGATTCCTTTGATGTGCAATTCACTGAAGAAAGCACCCCCCCCAAAAAAAAAAATAAAAAATAAATAAAAAATAATTAAAAAAAAAATTAAAAAATACAATAAATAAATAAATCAATAAGATCAGAATAAATAAATAAAATAAAATAATAAATAAATAAATAAATGAAAAATAAAGTAAATAGATAAATAAAATAAAATAAAATAACTAAGTAAAGAAATAAAAATAATAAAATCAAATCTATGAAAATAGAAAAAATACATAAATAAATAAATACAATAATATATTTTTTTGTCCATTTACATGCGCAAATACCCTATAGAGCATGGTCTAATATTTTTCACCCCCGCCCCCGGCTGTAGGCGTACTTATTCTCTTCCGTGATTCATACTGCTTTCCTCTTTTTATCATGACACAACGTATCATTGCATCAACATTCCGACCGATCCAGCCCCGTGAGTCGATGTTACATATTTGGAGGCCGGGTGCCCTCGTAACAGATACACGCGAGCATCCTCCCAAAGCACCCATCACTGAATGTGCGGAACCCATGGCAAGCAGTCGATGCCATAATGATTAATGTGAAAAAGGGGTCGATCCTTTTTTAATCAGTGAGCGAAAATGTTGATTTTCTTGGACGGAAGAGATAATTATCCATCCCACGATTTAATATAATATGGTTTGGCAGATCATTCCATATTTTAGGTCCAGTATAAAATATAGATTTCTGAAAAGATGTGTATAATGTCTTAGGTAAGATTATTAGATTATAATTATAAGGCATTGACTTCCTGCTAACTTCCATGCTGTTTATATGTTCACTGTATTGATTGTGTATTTTCATGAATGATTGTATTGTATCTCCTCATTTGATTGTATTTTATTGTTTTATATACGCTGTATAATTGTATTGTTTGTTGTTTTTATGGAGTATTGAATAAAATGAATTGAAAAACCTGCAACGTAGTTCGATCGATAGCCGGCTGATTCTTGCTATTTCATTGTTCTCCAAAATTTGTCCGATAAATATATGTATATATATATATATATATATATATACATATATATATATACATATAAAATTAAAGTTCTGAAAAGTAAATAACAAACAATAGATGACACTGCGTACTAAGCAAAATATCTACAGCCTTGACAAAATAGTCATAGACAAGTTATATATAAAGTTATCTTTCTTATAAGACGAAAATAAAACAATAGGAATGTACAGCTGCTTTTGATATGTTATTCATTCAGTATATTATTTTGGGAATGATTAAATATAGATCGCTCTTTTGCAGAATGATCAAAAATTCGATTTTTCATTGTTGCAATTATGGCATTGACTGCATGCCATATGCACTGTCATCTCCAAGCTGCCCTGCCCCAGCAAACCCGTCATACGGTGTCTTCATGATCCGCGCGGTCGGGGCATCATATACAATCTTAAGATCGGATCGGATCGGATTATTGGAATAACTTGCATTTCTGGATTGCTCGTAGGGTGAGAAATTCCGTGTTTGATTTATTGGTGTTTTCGTCAACATGATATGAGAAACTGTTTGGATTTGTGGAGTAATTTAGGTTTGTTTTTGGATGATTTGCATCATCGTTGAGCAAGTATTGATGTTGGCAAGTCTGAGTTAGTTAAGGCTGTATTATTTTCTTTATCTTATAATTCTTTTGACATGGGGAGATAAGCTCTTACTTGTTTGTTAGATCAGTAGGGGTAATTATTCGATAAGCGTAGATTTGAAAGCTGGTACATAGATAAGAAATCATCTATTTTAATGTTGACAAGTCTGAGTTAGTTAACGCTGTATTATTATTTTCTTTATCTTATAAGTCTTTTGACGTGTGGAGATAAGCTCTTACTTGTTTGTTAGATCAGTAGGGGTAATTATTCGATAAACGTAGATTTGAAAGCTGGTACAAAGATAAGAAATCATCTATTTTGGTGGGGTTTTAACCTTTTAGTTAGAAAATAGTTATTGATATTCGCAAATTAGACTGAGTTATCGATTTATGCTTACGAAGGATTAATTTTCTTTATCTTATCCCATAGACTACGGGAACCGGATGGCTCCTGTATTAAGCCTATGAGAGTTAAAGAATTCAGTAGTCAACGGGTTTCAAAGTCACTTTGACTCGAGCAGATAAGCTCATATTTGTTTGTAAGGTATCGTGATGTTATTTTTTTCGATAGACATGAGAGCAGGGGGAGGGGGGGGGGGGGGGGGGGAGGCTTTTCATCAAGTATCTTGGTGATATTTACCGACAAATTTGCGCTCAGCCGATCAGATGCAAGGATTTCAGGAGCTTTTAACAGCTATTGCAACTTATCATTGATGACAAGTTTTATGAAACGGGGCCCTGGTACAAAGATTAGAAATCAGCTATTTTGGGTTAGTTCTTTTCTTTACTGTTAGTTAATGAGTTAGCGATGTATGCCTAATAATTATTTTTCTTCACCTTGCTATCATTTTCACGCTAGAAGATAAGGGGAGCGTTTCATGAAAGGAAGTTGTCGGATATTGTATCCGACAACTGTTATAAGCTACTGAAATCCTTGCATCTGATTGGCTGAGAGCAAATTTGTCGGATAAAATATCTGACAAGTTCTTTCATGAAACGCCCCAAGGTCTCACTTGTTTGTTAGCTCAGTTGGAATAATCATTCCATAGGTATGCATTTAAGAACTGGTACCAAAATTAGAAAAGATTGATTATTATATGTATATATATTATATATGTATGATATTTCATAACCGCGTGTTGGAAAAGCATGAAGAGAGAAACACTTAATGAATTCCAGAGAAGACATTGGTAATGCATTGAATTCCAACTTTTATATTTATTTTCACCAAATTTTCGATCCTCACGGATCTTCCTCAGGGTAATGAACAAAGTGAAATATGTATGTGAAGCTCTGCTCAGAAAAAGTTGACTTCTGAGCAGAGCTTCACATACATATTTCACTTTGTTCATTACCCTGAGGAAGATCCGTGAGGATCGAAAATTTGGTGAAAATAAATATAAAAGTTGGAATTCAATGCATTACCAATGTCTTCTCTGGAATTCATTAATTGTTTCTCTATTATATATGTATATATACATATTACTATTAGTAAGAAATAGTTATTGATATTCGCAAGGTTGACTGAGTTATACATGTAAACGTATGCCTAGAAAGGATTACTTTTATGTATCTTGTTATTATTTTGACTCAAGGATTAAGCTCTTATTTGTTTATTAGCTGGCTTGACGTAATATTTCGACAGGCAACGTATTTGATAGCTGGTACTTACATACGAAACAGTTATTAATTTGTTAAAGCTTTAATTAGTTAGAAATAGTTATTTATATTCACCAATTTGACTGAGCGATGTGTGCCTACGTAGGAGTCTAATTTCTTTATCTTATTATTATTTTGACTGACGAGACGAGAAATGATTCTCTCGCTTGTTTGTTAGGTCGCTTGATTTAATTGCTCGATGGAAATGTATTTGAGAGCTGGTACCGGGAAAAAAATTCAGCTACATGTAATCTGGGTCCTTCTCTTTTATTGTCAGTCAGAAATAAAAGAAATATTTAGATTTATCAAACAATAGTAGAATTGGCAAACCTTTTTTATTGACATATCTTAAAGCCCAAGAATAAGAACTGCTAAGCCTCCATCCTGAAACTTTGATCAGAGTCCATTCGTTTTAATTGAAAACTAGCGTGAGTATTCACAACCCGTAGCTGTTGGATAAAAAGTATTCCCTGAATTAGAGTAATAAAATGAATCAAAGTTTAAAAATCACATATATCCCGAGACGTTTTGTAAAATTTGCCCTACAATTTTATTTACCATACCGTAATGATTTTATCATTATGATTGTGTGTCTTAACCAGAATTCACTAAAGATTCACTTTTCATTCTTATACGTTGAAAATTTGTCTCCCACACTGCTTAATCGTTAAAGACGCGATAAGAATTCAATATGATTCTTGAGTGTGTTGACTCTACGGGCTGTGCACGAGAAATTTAGATGGAAATATCATATATGAGTGCATGCGTAAAATCACAATTCTTCAGTGTACTTTATCGACTAAAGCAGCATGGTTCGGTCGACGAACTTTATGAAAATAGAATTGTAACAACACAATCAGCAGGCTGATTATTCGTTAGGGAAAATGGATATAGCAGCAGTATTTCGGGAGAGAGAGAAATGATTGACGTATGACGATGTAAACACTCGTTGTGACTTCATTTGAGTCGATCTTTTATTTTTCCCCACAATTTCCCTATTAAATTTCCTAATTTCTCTCGTTACCATTATTTGTTTTGGTCACATCTCTATGTGGCATTCATTTTCATTTGTTTTTTTTTTGTTTTAACCATATTATATATATAATTTATATATTTGTTGTATTATCTTATACATTATATATTAGTTTATATTATATTACATTATATATCATATTATATACATGTATTTTAATACATGATAGATGTATTATATTTAAGAGCAAACACAGTGAGCTCCAGAGTTGAAGAATACCGGTACTCAAGTAGACATTTATTATTACTATTGATTATTAATACGATTATTATTATTATTATTATTATTACTACTACTACTACTACTACTACTACTACTACTATTTCAGTTATCATGATCATTAAAATCATATGTGTCTTTTGATTTGGCAACATCAGCGCTATTAGTTCCCTACACTGGTTTACCGATAATTTGATACTGATCTTCCTTCGTTAATAGAAGAAGAATGAAAGAAGAGGTTTATATTCGTTTTCTTTCATTTTTTGTTTAAATTTTTCATTAAACACAATATTTGTAATGTCCTAAAATTCACTTCCCCGAAAGATTTGTATAGATATGCAATCTCTTCCTTTTTTGTGTGTGTATTTTTCTTCCTGATTTCCAATTTGAGAAATAAGAATAATTACATCTCTATATTGCACTTTATACCTCGTTATTTATTGTATTGATCTATCTCAGCGTCAAATTAAATGTTCTGTATAAATTGTGCATTGTATAGATATGCAATCTCTTCCTTTTTTTTTTCTTGTATTTTTCTTCTTGATTTCCAATTTGAGAAATAAGAATAATTACATCTCTATATTGCACTTTATACCTCGTTATTTATTGTATTGATCTATCTCAGCGTCAAATTAAATGTTCTGTATAAATTGTGCATTGTATTTTGTATTATTATGGCAATTGTATTTTGTATTTGTACTTTGTTGGAAATTAAAAAAATAAAATCTGAATATGAATATGAATCCCCTCTCTCTCTCTCACTCTCTACACCATACTTTGGGTTCTCCAAATTTTACTCTTTCTTCTACATTCTCTTTAATATCCTCCTTTCTATGTCCAATTTCTACCCCCATGGCTGCTTTGCATCCTCCCTGACCAACTCTGCAAAAATAAAAGCCCGTGTAATATTTACCTACTTTGCAGGTAAAGAGTCAATCATCTCATCACCGCAGTGCCATTCTATCTATCCAGAGGAAAAGCATACTACCCCTACGTCACAATGGGTGATTCAGGTTCGTATAACTTATAAACTGCTATTACTATTATGTATACTACTGCTACTATAATAACTGCTCTTGCTGCTGCTACTATTACTACTACTATTACTACTACTACTACTACATCTATTTCTACTACTACTTCTACTGTTACAACAACAACAACAACTAGTACTACTACTAACAACAACTACCACTACTGCTGCAACTACTACTATTATTTCTACTACTGTCTATTACTAAAACCAACAGCTACTACTACTACTAATGCTACTAATACTACTTTAAGCTTGTTTCTTAAATGCGCTACAGCTATGAATTTTCAGGAAAAGTACACTGATTCAAATGCAAATTAATAACACCATATTTTTCGTTATTATGAATATTGATATCAATTTTTATTTTGCTTTCTCCTTGTCTTTCAAACAAATCACCAATACTGTCTCACAATTGTTCATGTTAATTGCAGGTTGTTCAAATAATTCTATATACATGTAATTTTGAACTGTATGATAGCGTGGACAAAAAATAGTGAAATTCTATACAGATCGTGATGAAAATATCAAAATAAAACCATGCATTCCTCTATTAGGTTGGCCAAGCTGATATGATGATACTCTGTGTACTCAATGTGTATCCGCATTTCACGACGGTTTGAGATTGATACGCCAAGGAAATCAATGTGAATTAATAATTCGTCTTCATTCGAGGATGAAGGCATGGCTTTCTCGTTTGAGGGAGTCGCGTTTACACTAAAAGGAATAAGGCAGTGGATGAACGTGGCAGAATTGTATGAAAGTGGGAACTTGAAGGTTGTGGTCTTTTTATGGTTTGTCTTCATAATTATGGTTTTTCATTCAAGCAAGATGCGCTCACAAAACCAAAAATAAAGCAGATTAGGGATCAGAGATAGCGTTAGATGCAGTAGGTCTTCAATTGAATCCGAATTGAATCGTTTATTAAACAGTTAGAAAATACCGAAAATGTCAGCCTCAGAGCTGAATTATATTCAGTTTACAATTTAGAAATATATATGTATATTTACTGTCATATATGGTATTATCTTAGTTGTCTGAACTTTGCTATGTATTTTATATATATGTATAATACATAGCAAAGTATGTATATATATATATATATATATATATATATACATATGGAATACATAGCAAAATTAAGACAAATAAGATAATATATGACAAGGTATTCTTAAAGTTAAAGCATAGAGCTATTGCATTTATATAACTTGAAATAAGTTTAAGTTTGAATGAAAATAAGAAAACCAGTGCAATTATATATTCACGGCAAATAAAATTGGAAATGAAATCAGATTAATTACATTTTATGCCAAAATTGAAACAGAATAATATTCGATAATAGGTTCGATTATGCAAAAGTTACAAAATTAAAATCTTGTATGGAAAAAAATGAAAGATAAATGATAATACATTTTTTTTTTAATGAAGAAGGTCATTCTCCACCAGTTGTGAAATTGGGTAAGAATCGGGTCTAGAGGCATGTGTTTAAAGGTACCGTTCGTTGCAAATTAACAGTGCAAATTAAGGGGAGAGTTTAGAGCGCAGTGGTGAAGTTTATTATAATGTATTTCACTGTTTTGGTAGGACGTGGATTTTGAAATGACCAAAGTGCATGATAAATCATCACGTAAAAAATAGAGAAGTAAAAGAGAAAAGCAAAAACAAAGCAAATTAATAGAATGATATATGAAAATAATTGGGGTATAGACAGATAGTTTATTAATTAGCATACTCTCAGCTAGATCAGGGCCCCATCTCATTAAAAAAATGTTATCATTATCAACTGCCCCATTTCTAATGAAAAATTGCTCTCAGCCATTCAGATGCAAGTATTTCAGTAGTTTTAATTGTTATTTTAACTAGTTATTGATACCAAGTTTTATGAAACAGGGCCCATTTTTTCTGTTTGAGTTTAGATTGTGTTGTATTTCACACATGCAAAATATATATGAAAATATATCGTTTTGATATTTGAGGAGATGTATCACAAGAAAATGATGATATTTCTGATATATCATCACAAGACCAGGTCCCTGGGAACGATTTTGTTACTGTGGGGGTGCTGTGAGAAAAAAAAAGCGTTTTGAGGTCTCTTTTTAACTCCAAAAATCTGTGACAAGCAAAAAGAAAAGTGATCAGCGTTTTGGGGTCTCTTCTTAACTCCAAAAATCTCTGTCAAGCAAAAAAAAAAAAAAAAAAAAAAAAGAAAGAAGGTTATTAGCATTTTGCTGGCTACAGCACCCACAGCGCCCCAGCGTACAGCACCCCAAGCATCCTCAGCCTTCTAGGCTTTCATGGGCCTGCACAAGGCATAAACGAATGGTGTGAAATACAGTATGAAGAAACTTATCAAAAAGCAGAGCCTGTAGTTTCATTAGTTGATGAAATATTTGTCATAGATATAATTATTCCAAATATTGACAGTTACACAAGATCTTGCCAATATGTTTTCCATTTGTAGTTCATTTTTATTCAGATATCTATTATTATTTTAATCTTTCTTCGAAATGTCCTCCGTAAGGCCCTCCTTGATGAAAAGTTAATTAGATGACAAATGTTGTCAATCCGATTTACCCCACACCTTTGAAATATCTGAATGTGTAAAAACTTGTGATAATTGTTTAAACCATAGCAGTGCATATAGTTTTATGGTCTAAATCAATCAGCTTTCCATTCTTTAAATTGGCAACAGTTATTCTTATTTTCCACACCTACATAATTTGAAGGGGAAAAAATAAACCAATGTAAATGAAAACTGAAAAAATAACAGAAATTATAATATTTTACATACCATTGCCCAGTTGGAGACCTTAATGATTAGTTACAATTACATCGCATTCATTCGTGAACGGCAAAATGTACTGTATTAAAAATAGACTCAAAATTTTGGGTGAATTTTGCTCTTTATTCTTATGTATAATACGTCATTCCTATCATTCTGGATAAAAATGATAATCAAAAGAAACTGTACTGCTATAGTTTAAGAAACTCAAAACTGAATATTCAAATGACATCCTTTTCTTACGAGTTAAGAGTACAACGAGAACGAAAGGAGGACAGTGTAAAAAGGAAATCGGTCCATTGAAGGTGTTTATGACCGGGAAATACAATTCTCCGGCACAGCGTGAGTTGATAAAGTATCTGCAGCCTCAGCTCTTCAAGATCGTCCAGTTTACACGCAGTTCCACTATTTCCTCTGGAAGATTCATAGACTTCGTATTAATGTTTATTTAACTTGTTATCATCTTCAATTCACATTCTCCCCCACAGGATCATATAACACAGCGGATGTAACCCACGCTTCATTTCCCGTTTACAAAATGGCATTTAAAAATCCGTTGTTGGAACGCTAACGTAGAATTCAAGTAGTTTTCGATTTTCAGTCAGCTTTAGTTATTTGATAATTTGGGTCCTTCAAAACTATGTATACAATTATGTATACACAACTTTTTCTATCTGCTACACAATCGAACTTCCGGAAAACTTCTGTTCGGTTTCTTTCTCAATGCACTTGCAAATATATACTACTCAGCATCACCCTGAATAAGCATGTGTGAAAGCAAACGCACACCTACTCCCCCAACCTCGCCCATCCAACCAACTAAATGAATCTCAAATCGATGTAGTTACCATTGTGTAAAAAGTCGATTCTACAAATTTTCTTATACATTATGTAACTTTTTTCATAAATTTTGATCTTTGTCTGAGTGAAAAAACCTAATAAATCTTTTAAATATGTCGGTATTTCTGCTGGGGATATATTTTTTTAATGTTTGTATAATTACTTATAGCGTATTGGAAAATGAAAATAGGCCTGACGATGAATATAAACCCGCACAAACCTCGAAGTGATGTTGGAGATATTGTATGATAACATGCAAACAAATTGAACCTTGTGCATCTTACGCATCTTCATCCCTTTTGTTTTCTACAACATATAGTAATTCCGAGATTGCTAACGAAAATAGACAATAACAGATCAATCAACATCAGAATGCGGAGCATTAGGCAGACAGCCGCTTTGATATATGACAGATTTATACTTCATGGTCGCCCAATTCTTTTTCTTTAGCAAAATAAAGTACATTCAGTTTTGTCCTGATTTATATATGCAACCAAACATGTAAGTACTTCTATAGTGGATAATTTCAATTCAAACTAAGTAGTTTGAATTTCTAATTTTTCATTTTTGATATCAATAGGAAAAAAAAAATCACCTCAATATTCAATGTGAGTGTCACATCTTGATAGCTACAAAATGTAAATCTTTTCAATATTATTCAACATAGTCATTGATATGTCACCTTCACGTGTTTTACATATTATATCATACCAGTTACTCCCACGAACAGGCCCCCTTTATGTCCAACCATTCAATCGCATTTTATATTTTGATTGATAGTGCTATGTCACGGGACGCAGTGTTCATATTCATTTTTACACCTGTATGCGTATATATAGCCATGTTAAATCAATGGTATAGAATTAATCAGTTGGGTAACATGAAATAATGAAGTTAACTTCATTATATAGCCATGTTCCTACCTACTTTTTACCTACTTTTAATACGGCAGCTTATTAGTCTTCTGTTTTCTAAAGTTTTATGAAGTCCTGTCTTAAAGAGACACTTAATGTTCATCCAAATTTGGCTTGAGTGAAAACAGAGAGTAGATATCCCGATTGACAGTGAAAGTTTAAGAAAATGACGTAGCCATATAAAGACTGTTTCCCTAAAATATGTATTAGAAATACATGCACACTAGTTCTGCTGATTTATTTTATGCTGCTCCACTTTAATATTAGGTTAACATGTATTGATTCTTGTTATTTTTTTCTCCCTTTTTTATTTATTGCTTTTAATCATGTTCTGATGACTCTGTAATCCTGTTATATTGATCAATAAAAACTGAATGAAAAAAAAAGACTTCCATACCTGTTACCTGATTTTCCAACAAAAATATACAATATTTTTTAAACAGACAAAACACGGACTAAGATTGCCTAAGAGCTAGTTCAAAACAATGTAAAAACAGAACCGTTTAGAAAACAGTAATGGTGACAAGAGAAATATTTGGAAAAAGCTTCTGAGAGATTGGTTTGTTCGTCCTCTTGTGGAACCTATTAAGAGAAGAGCTTTAAGGTTGTAGGTTCTTGGAATGGCCAAGAAAAACATACGCTCAATGATGAAAGCGGATGACCTATTAAGATGACATGCACACTGCAAAGCGGCAACGGTAGGCTATAATCTGCATGCCTTACAGACTAGTTAGGTCCAGTACAGTTAGAAAGTACTATTACAGTATATATTACTCCTATGGAACTGGTTCTATTGCAGCTAATACTAGTATTACTATGTTTCTACCTCGTAGTAATAGTACTACTTTATTATTACTACAACTGCTCCCGCTTCCGCCGCTGCGGTTACTCCTCCTCCTCTTACTGTTACTTACTGCTACCAATATTATCACTAGTACTTCTACTAATACAACAATACAACTGCATGTATTACTATAATAATACTACTATACTACTACTACTAATACAGCAAAACAATAGTTTTACTACAACAACTACTAAGAAAAGAGGTTTGGTTTATAGGCTCTTGGAACAGTAAAGATATACATACGCCCTATGATGAAGGTAGTTGACCTATAAACAAGACATGTAGATCGCATAGTGGAAGCAATGGGATGCATCATCGGAATGCTATTCAGCTGCAGTACTATTTGTAGTATAGGTTGATAGCTGCACAAGTATTACTAATACTACTATTACTACTACTACTACTACTACTATTACTATTACTATGACTTCTATTCTTTTTCTATTATTTTACTATCACTAGTACTAATACTACTCTTCATTTTATTAGAAGCCTTTTCGAGTAGGCACCTGCTTACGTTGTTCCTCGAATATAATCGATGCCCCCTTTTCATTGGATAGTTAAATCATAATAATTTTACTGTCTTTATTTCTGCTCTAATTCGGCTTTTGTTCAAACTATGCATAAGTCTTTTTATTTTAAAAAATATATGCACATTGGCCATTATTTTTATTTTGTGTAATATTGCTTGTATAGCGTTCTATGGTGGATGACCAATGTGAGTGAAGGGCACACGTGAGTGAAGGACACATGTGTGTGTGTGTGTGTGTGAGTGGGGGGGGGGGGGGGGGCGTTAAGCCGTTTGATCAGAAATGAGCGAATAGTCCAACTTCCTTAACCTTCTCCTTTTCCGTGCGGTGCATTGTATTGCATAATTCCATCAATTGTTTTAATCATAATGTAAATTATCCTTTTTTCTTTCATTCACATTCATTACAGGAAAACCAAAGGTAAGTCCGTTTTTAAGTGTCTGCCGAAAAAAAGGACAATTCCTTTAAATCTCAAACTGTATTTAAATTATCTTTTAAAAAAAAGAAGAAGAAGAAGAAATAGAGAAACAGTTCTCTGAACGTTTGAGAAGTATAACGTTTGTAAAATCTCTGTGACCGATCAAAAATAAACTGGTAACTCTTTTGTATCTGATGTCTGTTCGCTGGCTACTAAACTATTCAAATCTCTCTCTCTCTCTCTCTCTTTACGAATGGAAAGATGTAAATGGTATCATAGATTTGCCAGTTTGTATTTGATTAATTAATAATATTAATGATTCATAACATGTATCCACTATTAACTTTGTTTTTTATTCAAAATTGTATTAATCTTGATCTAATATTTTAACTCATTTCAAACAAACCGGATACCAAGGCGGAATCTTCCTGTAAAAAATATGTATTAGGCAATGGGACTGACGTAGATGGCGCACCTGTATAAAGCATGGTAGCACTAATCAAGTGAATAAGGCAGTACTTGAGCGCAATAATGCATTATTGAAATAAATTTTATACATACATGTATCAGAAATTTTGAGCTTTATTCAATAATCAGTTAGAACCTTCGGTTATTTCCGTTCCTTCCCTTTTTTAAAATCACAAATAGGTGAATGAAAGATGAACTACATTACGTAATGAATGGAAATATCAAATAAGTCTCAGCCTTGTAGAAGGCTACTTTGGTTGGGCGTTGTGGCGTGCGCCTGTAAACCAAGCTGACGGGGCAGTTACATATTGACTTGGGGTGCGGGTTGGAGCCCTCGGTCCACACAGACGTAAATAATCATATCTGATTGATACACGTCTTAAAACCTAACTATTCATTCATTCATTCAGCAGACAAAGAAAATGAAAATGAAGGGAAAAGATAAACGATATATGTAGATGTTACGTGTACATCTAGTTCTATTTTTTGTCCTTAACCCCCCCCCCCCCCACACCTTTTATCAAAATATGGTAAAAAAAAAGGAAAAAAAAAGAAAAGGCATAAATATTCTTTATTGAATGAACGCCGTTAAATGCAAAAAACAACAACAACATATTCTTGTAAATTTTTAAGTACGACTTGATTTTCAGCGACCCCAAACCGCCATTTTCCAAAATAATCAATACCGAGTATGGACACATGTTTTTATCCCCTATAATACACCAAAAGAGTTAACAATTTGGCACAACAGTTTTTAGGAATTTTCTTTTCAAAAGTTAACAAAATTAAAAAAGAGAGTAAATAGGCCGTATTGTGCAGATATCTTTTCTTACAAAATCGAACAACATATTCAACGGGTTAAATTCTGTAATTATCATTCTTTTAAAAGCTCATCATACTGTATCCTAGCCTGTCGTCTTTTTTAATTGTTTAGAAAAATATAAGTTCTCATTTGTTGGAAACATGAAAATACCTTGCTATTATTTTGAATCATCTTATTTGTAAATGAATATTTATTTGGGAAGTAACAATTATAATGGTTTAATACCCAACTTTAATGCTTATTTTCTGTTTCTTTTTCAAAGTCGCCCTCTTCGGTAGAGATGTTAAGAAACACCCAGGCAATGCCCAGCGATCATTTATTTTTCGCTCTCTTTGTTACGATCTTTTGCTGTTTACCTATCGGCATAATAGCTCTCATCAAATCAATACAGGTAAGTATTATTTGCATGAAGGGTTTTTAGGCGAGCAGAAAAATTGGCGTATATAATGTTTGGCATAGAAGTACGAGGATGACCGTGCAATTTTAAAAGGATATATTATGGTTTGTGTAAAAGAATCTGGGGAGCGTTTCATCAAGCGTTTGTCAGTGATTTTTACCGACAACCTACTGAAATCCTTGCATCTGATTGGCTGAGAGCAAATTAATTTTGACAGTACATATCACTGACAAGACACTTGATGAAACGCTCCCCAGGATGACCGTGCAAATATTTTCTAATAAAACTGGTTCTAGAATGGAGGCATTCTATTTCACATTAGACCATGTGACCGTGCATTTTCCCTTCCTACCGTCATGACCGTGCAAAAAAGGTCCCATTAAAAAAGTCATAACCCACGGAAAAAAAAAGTGGTAATGCACGGCTGAGATGCGCTTATGCGTACCTCTGTGGCATACAAAATTAATAGGAAGGTTATGGCAAGGATTTTGATGCCCACATTCACACGAGCATTATACTTTTCGGATACGCATAACGTGATGTCCTCAATTAAGGAAAGCAATAACTGTGCGAATCTTGGCATTTCGATGGGGTTAAAAAAAAAACAATTTTTTGACATCATATTCGTATTGTTGACCCTTTTATGTAACAAATAATACATGTTTTGTGGCTGGAGCAGTAGTGATATGCACTGCATTCACTTAAGTCACAATGAGACGGATAATGAACTCGATGAGACTCGTTCATTATCCCATGATTGTAACTTAACATTCGTGCAGTAGAATTATTTGTATATCTCATGGTTCGAGATGCGCGTGACGCGTAAGAAAAGTTGATACGCCTTTAAACAGGTTATGGTTATCAAGGCATTCCATGTGTGCTCGCAGCCCTTGCAAAAAGCTTAGGTAGGGACAAAATAATGGGATTTTTTTACCTGCGTTTTATGATGAAGTCAATACAAAAACATAATGTAATGGTGAAAATTGTGGAACTAGGCAAGACATTAATCTACATTTGCCACACTCCACCCAGGTAAAGTAAATGGGTACCCGGTAGGAAGAAATTCCTTGAATGCTTGAGCACCTTATCATGGTCGCTCGGCTAAAGCCGGGGTAATAATATGATTGAAGGGCCCTCAGGGAGAACAGTATATAATATTGATGGGGCTACCATGGGTAAACAAGACATATTATTATTATATTATTACTATTATACAATTAATAATAAAGTGAATGGATTTTCTTTCGTGGTGCACAAGCGTGTATCACACTCGCTTTAAAAATACGCTCATCATTTGTGTGATTTACCCTAGTAGCCCACTCAAGGCCATTTAATATCAAATCGCATCGTGGTGCGTAAAAAATGACAGCGTATAAAGGTTAATTATACTCGTTACAGTATTGTGACCTTTATTTGCCCATGCGCAATTTGTAATTACGAACTGGCTTATTTCCAGATACGCCGCGCACATGTATCTTTAAACTATAATCTGCTGTATGATTTATTTCTATGAGCTGTCCTAAAAACAACAACTACATAGACTAGCTGTTCTGTTACTGAAACTTGTTAGGCTGTTCAAGGAGACAATTTCAGAAATATCAATACGAAAATAACGCAAATCTTAAATAATTAGAATTATTCATTTCAGAAAGTACAAAGGAAAGAGTTCTATATATGTTTCATATGTATGTTTCATGTGTATTGATGATTTTATGGAAAAAACTTGTATAATACTTCAAACTTTACGCATTTAAAATATGGATAACATTAATGGATTAATTCTTTCAGTGCCGATGTCACGTATATGTAACAGATATATTTGTCATATTCATTCACCGATTGCTCGACCACAGGTTGTCAATGTATATCAACATTTTGAGCATAAATCAAGCATTCTAAATATATGATTACAATTGTATGCTACCATGGAAATTTTCATAGAAAATGGCAGATTTAAAAAATTATATCATCTTATTTCAACATTGAGCAATGGTAAACGAATGAGGAACCAAAATATAATGGACAAAACAAAGAAATTCAAATGTAATTATCAATAATTATATATAAAATTGGGTAAATTAATAATGTTTGGTATCAGAAGAAATGGTAATAAATTTCCTACAATTTTTGTTCACAATATTTTGTGAAATAATAGATGGTTATGTGCAGACATTAGAAAAGCAAGCATTGCCCACAGTTTGGTAAAGTTTTGAAGAAAGATATAAAAACCCTTTGCGCAGTAAGAGTTAACCGTAAATCCGCTATCATTTATGTTATGATTCTTTTTTCTCATCATGAACTCTCATTGTCTAAATATGTGAAATACAATACGATGGAATTCGATGATTCATTTGCATGTATTCATGATTTTATGGAAAACTTAATATAATATGTTTCAAACTGTACAAATTTATAATAGGGACTCACCGTAAAACTGCTATCATTTATACTTCAGGATGCTTTTTACTCACCATGAGTTGTCAATATCAAATTATGTTCAATACAATTCGAGTGTAAATTCGATGGGTCATTTGCATGTATTCATAATTTTATGTAGAGATTTACAATAGTGGCTCACCGTAAATCTGTTATCATTTATACTTAAAAGACTTTTTTTTACCCATCATGGTTTGTCATTGCCAGATTATGTAAAAGACAATTGTGGAAAGCTTTATTAAGCATGTTAAGTGTAGGTCTTCTTTCTACATCCCTGTGTGATGATAATGGCACGTCATTATAGGAAAGGGGGAAAAGAGAAATAAGTTTCAACACAAATTATCCTCCTCCTCTCCTCCTCTCTCCTCCTCTCTCCTCCTCTCCCAGGTTAAAGACAAATACAAGGAAGGTGACTATGAAGGCTCACTCGAAGCTTCAAAATCGACGAAGAACTGGTCAATAGCGGGCGTCATCATTGGAATCATAATGCTCGTCATCTGCATTATCATGCTCGTCTATTTCATCATCGAATATGCAGGAAAGAACAAAGCACCCAGTAACCCGGATGTAGGGGACGGCAGTTATTTGGACACACACTCTGTCTCATCGTCGTGGGGTGAGGTGCATTTCGGGTAAAGAACCATGAATACACACTGAACTGTTTCATCCTGGATACGCTCATTCGCCAGTGCACATGACGTCACACAGCCGCCATGTTTCTCCACATGTGACGCAGTGATAAATCTTTTTTAATCCAACATGGCCGGAGCGAATGCCAGAATTTTCATCAAGATTCTAGTACAGTCAGGGTCTATATGCCTTTTAAACCAGTGATTTGTTGATAAATCGGGGAAGCCTCACACCTCGAGAATGAATTTATTAGAAGCTTTTAGATTTTTTAAGACGAGAATAGAATGGAGGGTACCATGGCCACGGCTTCAGCAATATTGGGCTTCCTGTGAGTAACGATCTGCCAAATATTGTACATCAATGTGAGACTAAAAAATGAACGCCATAATTTCGTCCGAGTATAACATGTATATATATACAAGATTTTAATAACGCACTCACTTGGCAATTCATTAATGGCACTATACGCTCGTTTTATACATTTTGTTATTGTTATTGTAGTCTGACACTTATATATTAGACTTATTTATGCGATACGTCTTACTGATACTTTAGACATTACAAATCAGATAAGAACGGATTTGTCTTACACAAACAAGCATTTCGTTGTACATTTGCTTACATTTACATGTATATATATATATATATATATATATATATATATATATATATATATATTAAAAAATACATTGTAACTCTTCATAAATGAAGAGTTCGGTTCCAAAACATGCCACACCCATAAGAGATTTACAATTATCATGATATGCATGATCGATTTGCAATTAAACTTTGTCGTAGTAATTAGCAGGATAATAACGCAATTCTTTGATGAAATCCAGGTATATTATTTGTTTGTTTTTTTCTCGTCACAGATTTATTACTATTAACAATCTGTGGATGTAGCACGTTTTGGAAGCGAAATCTTGATCCCCCATGCACACAGTGTACACTGTGGAGTAAACCATATTAAAATGTTTGGGAAACTGAAGGTGGGTGCGACATCATGATTGCGTGTCATGCTGCTCTGTGATTGGTCAGTTCTAGGAGGAGGGTATTCTTTTGTGGACGTAGCATGTTTTGGAACGAAACTGAAATGGATGGGGCATTTTTTTTAAAACCCAAACCCAATTTTTTGGCCATATCCTTTTACTTTCCCATAAGAAATTCAACCTTCTGGGTGTATATGGAGCTCATGCAAAAGCTAAATTTCCATTCAAAAAGGAAATGATATGGCCTGTTTTGTAACTAAAGTATTCATATCTACTTCACTCCATGGGATACTTCAATCTTGCACAAAAGTGTGTTTGTGGGACTTTGGGAAATAGTTTACGTTTCATCTATGTCAAGTTAAAGCATGATAATTACTTTTTAGTGGTACATAAATTTGATTTAGATTCAATTTCATTTGCAAATATTATTGTGATTATAGAATAGTCAAAGCGATCTTTCAGATTAAAAAGAAATTATAGACGTCCGCCAAGTAGCCTGTCGGTCTCGTGGGTTGTAGTGTAATGGTAATTTACCACGTTTTTGTAACAGTGTAATAATTCTGCTTTTATACTTACGAAACCTGCATGACTTACTTGAAAATGATTTCTGATTCATTGTAATTGTTCGTTAGTTATTTATCTGAACAAAAAAGACGCGTAGGCAATATAATGGTTGTTTACGAAGAGCTTACTTCTAAAGAAACATAAAAGAATTATTCAATTATTTGTAAATATTGCCTTCTCTTTTGACTTTCTTGTGTCTTAGAAAATTGTTTTGTTGATGTGAATCATTGCAAACAATGGCAAAAAGAAAAAAATGACACCATTAGCTAATGCCAAGCTAAAAAATATGTTTTCATGATTAATGTGCACCAATTGCCTATGCTAAAATACCTGCTGAATAACGTAAATCATACTGACACGGGCGTAGACACGCATAATTATCCATTGTTAGTGGGGGATGATCTATTCATCCCCCCCCCCCCCACTAACAATAGAAAGCGTGTTCGTGTCTACGCCACTGCATACTGACGTTATTATGCTACAATTCAATAATTTACAGAGGATAATTCCAGGTTGAACTCAACAGGTATAGTCCCATGATGCCTCGTTCGCAACGTACAATGAAACATTATTTATGATAAGCCTACAATGTAGTATTTGCAAACAATTCCTTGAATTGGATCTCTATTGCCTTCGTCAAGTCACGTTTTCAGGCTGTTTTTCCTCGGCATCCTCGTCTCCTCGCACATGCTTCAGTTAATATTAACGTTTAGGTACCGGCATGATTATTATGATTACAATAATATAATACATTTATTGGCCTGTGCTGCTTTCAGTTACACCCCGACTCCCCCACACACATACACACGTGTCATTCTTTTATACACTTAGAACCAAATTCAACAGAGGTTATGATTTTTTTTAAGCCACGATTTGCACAAAATCTATCAAACATCGTAGTATTAAACATGATAAGGCCAACCTAACCGATAATGGTAACGATGTCTACAATTCACTAGTACTACACACTCAACTTTTTCCAAATAAGCCAGTTCGTAATTAGTTTATTGTGCAAATGACCATGAATGACCAGTTTGTACGCGAATTTGTTTTGTTGAGGGCGCTACCTGTTTATTAAGTAAAATCACAGTGGCAAGCGCATCGTGGTGCGCCCTTTTTGAAAGCGTACAAAAGTCAAGTGCTCGGTACAAATGACCTTTATCTGCACATGCGCAAATCGTAATTACGAACCGGATTATTGCTTCTAGATAATTTCTTTGACAATTTAATTGCCTTAATCATTTTGTCGAAGAGGTCGAGGATCGTGAACCTTGCTCCAATGGAGGCCTTGGTGTCTGCGTTGCCATGAGAATGTATGACGCGGTAGGCCTATCTGGCTAGTCCTGACCGGAAGTCAAAGGGTCCTGCTGTACTATAAACACACCTGGGTGATTGGGTGCTGAGACATCATATGCTGTATTTAAATCAACAAAGATCCCTTTGTTAAAGAAATCAAATTTATAGTGTTCAATAAAGTCGAGAGAAGGATCCGGGAATATACGCATAATACATCTTCAACGTCACCTCCAGAAAAGGGCGACTCAAAACCATAACCTGGGTTGCAGTAGGCTGACCGGACACTCCCATGAAATGGAGACTTCATGGTGGCTGACATGATCTAGAGACTTCGAACACTACAAACTGAATTTTTATGGAGTAAGGTACATTCTTTTTCTTTCGCCCACATGGACTTCATATTAATCATGTGAGAGTTATTTGAACATCACATGCATTATTCAATGTTCGGGATCTAGACCTTTTTATGCACATCGTTTTTTAATAGTTTTCTTTTTGGTTGTCGTCGCTACTTGTACAATTCAAACTACGCATTTAAATGTGGTCTATACACATGCATAATGATGAAATGGATTAATTGAAATTGGGGAAAAATGTATATAAAATTGATACTGAAATCGACAGTCGATCACTCACATCCACCATTGCCAGTGTAGTAAAATCACGCGAAACCGTTATAACGGTATAGCGTTAATTTTCGCTGCGAGTTACGAAACCCTCGCACAGCAAGCTCGAACTCCGGTTCTACGCTCCAGTGAATTTCACAGTCTCTTATTAGTCATTCGCCCGAATTTGCGAACTACACTACTCATGCTACTCGCCACAAGCACACGCTCACCCATACACACACACGACCGGCCGAGCCGAGCAGCAGTATACACATACTACACAGTGTAGTATATGCAGCGCTCGAATACATACACCCTGTACACCCCATGCATATCACACAGACAAACTCGGTTTTGGTTTTGAAACGAATTAAGCGAAGACGGCTGTTACACACATCTAATTTTGTTCTAGTCAGATTCTGGAAAAAGCTGTTTAATATTTGTGACTGATTTTTACAAAAACGCCACGGGGAAATCAAATTCGGCGCGGATAGCTCGATCAAGTATACATTGCATGTTAAAAGTATCGTATTTTGCAATCTTCCCATCGCCTTCCAAGCCGTCCCTGGGAGGGTAAAGATGAAGAACGTGTCGCGTAATCGTTCCATTTCTTTCCATTCGCATACGGTTTGCGTGCATAGTTGAGGACTCAGTGGAGAGCGGACGGTGCTCTCACTGTGATCGATTTACTATTTTGACGTCAAATTATTACACGTTTGCGTTATAACGGTTTCGCGTAATTTTACTACACTGATTGCATTTAATAGTCATGTTAGGATTCACCACTGGTCGAAGTGCCACTGGTCGAAAAATAAACATAAAAACAAAATAAAACAAAACCACCCCCCAAAAAAGAAATAACAACAAAACAAATCCCATCAGAACAAAGATGAAGATGAGGTACAACGATAAGGTAGTGTTAATACTGATAAAGTTAGGCCTTTAATTAACTAGAAGTCTACACAGATTATATTCTCCGAAATTAAGTGATTTGGTGATTTCCCTAAGGTCAAGCCCTATATCTATTATTAACTGACTTTCTTACGAAAGACAGTTAATCTCAGGATGCAATAAAAGGATAATTGAATGACATTCAAAAGCCTGATACTGTGCACTACTTTTACAATAAGCACATGGGATATTGTGTCAGTGATGAAAAGTGCTACAATAGCAGCAAACACACAAATAAACATGTTTAATCATGAACATATACATTTGCGTTTCCGTAATAAGGGAGGGGCGAGTTCGAAGGAAAAAAAACATTGAATGTTCATTTACAACAAGATCGCAATGGCTTTCAAAATTAAACTGAGGCAATTTCTTCATCTTTATGGATCACCTTTTGGAGCATGCCAACATTACAATGCGATATTACGTAATCAGAACATGATATACAAAATGTATGTCTATCCCCCGGCCCCCCACTCGGAGGTCGAAGGGACCGCATGCGTGTTCCCAAAATCTCCGGTAAAGGGGTACTTTTTGGGCTACACAATCCGGCCCGTGAATTGTAAAAAGAGGGGGTGTTTTTTATCTTTCACCCGGAGATTTCATTAAAAAAGGGGGTGTTTTTCTTTCTATCTCTCTCTCTCTCTCTTCGACACCTGAAAAATTAAAAAAGGGGGGTTATGAAACTTTTATGTCATGAGATTTTCATTTCTGTTTGGTTTCTTATGACTGCATTGAGTTCTGAGATACCATTTTGAACATAAAAAAACATCTCTTCCAAGGCATTGTAATGACAGCTTACTTGGGAGGGGGGTTGGTGTCTGTCCTGAGATATGGGGTTGGAATGAGAGCTCACCTGAGATAGGGGGGTACATTGAGCAGTGTTCTGAATTTAGGGGGGTCTCCAAGGCAGGAAAGGCCCGCGCAAAGCGCGCGATAGGGGGGTTCAGAAATTTTGGCAGCCCTGAGATAGGGGTGCTTTCAAAGGGAGGGAACAAGCATACCCTAAATAATACTGAGTGGGGGGGGGGGGGGGGTGGGGGTCTATCCATGAAGCTTCATTGTCTATCCAATTCTCGCTACCCCAAATACGCAATTTCGCCAACATGGCGTTTGTCATGCAAACCACGCACGCGCAGCGCTGACAATATCCCGATTGGGTCGAGAAGTGTTTGTCTTTTTGCATTGAAAATGTACACAGGTACAGGTATTACAAAAATCCTCGAGTTTGAGTTTAACCTACATGATTGAAAAGATACCATCATGATTTATTTAGACAATTGGTTGCATTTTCAAAATTTGAGTGGTTTATGTCATGCGATCGAAAAATTAAGCATTTTAGCACTCATTTTATTCATAAGCCGTAGTATTTCAATACGGACCGGAAGTGATGTTAACGAAGATGCGGACCATTTCCATGCATAATATTGCCCTCTACGTCGAAAATTGCATATTTGAGGTAGCGAGAATTCAATAGCGCGTGGAAATTGCCCTTGAGATGATTTCCTGAAAGTCTTTGCAATCGTGTTGTACGCACCTCTGCCGGTGGAATAGGTCTCACGCAACCGTTGCAACATGTCTGACAGCAGACGGTACACCCGCCATCCCGGCAGCAACATATCTTACAACAGCCACTGCAACAGGCGCAACTGACGCAACATCCGTATGATGCAGAGACCAAACACAGCATGCAGAGGAAACAGCCTGTGATTGTTATCAGACTATCGATCGCCCTCCGAGCTTTCTATTCGATAAATCACATAGCATAATGATAATAATAATAATTGAAAAGATGTTTGGTATTACGTAATCGGAAAATGGCGTTGAGGAGAGACGTACTGAAGCTTTTCGTCTTGCACTCTTCAGAGTATATTGCAAGAATGAACAGAAAGCCGAAATATACTCTGCGGTATACTCTGATGAATGCAAGACGAAAGGCTTCAGTATATCTCTCTTCAACTCCATTTTCCGAATAATAATAATCATAATAATAATATAATAATAATAATAATAATTATTATAATAATAATAATAATAATGATAATAATACTAATAACAAGAATATTGACAATAATAAAATTAATATTGATGATGATGATGATAATGAGAATAGTAATAATCATAATGACATTAATTAAAGAATAATGTTTATATTCCCAATCAGATTATCCTATTCCGCCATTTGTGTATGTATAAAATAAACCAACGGACCCTGGAGGTGCTCGGACATACGCTCCGGCGAAAAATCCGGGCTATTTTTTTTTCCTCAAAGACATAGTGTTACGTTTAGAGTTGCAATTGCATTTTAGGTTAAGTTTAGGGTAAGGGTTAGGGTTTGGTATAATGTTTGGTCCATAAAAATGAAATTGTTTCAATTAGGCCCTACCACCTTCTTGGGAGGGGGGCGTTTCCATTTTTTTGGAGGGTTGTCAGGTGATATTTTCCTACCAGCTATGGTGTCAGCTTTTATACTTTTTGGAATGTTCACCGACTACACCCATACTACTTCCTTGTGACAAATTTTTGTCTGTGGACTCTGTCGGGTAAATTATACCTTGAGGGGGGGGGGGGGGGGGGGTGGTGGTGGAAGTCGGGAATAGTTGGATACCTCACTGCCCGAATATTATGATATTTGGGCTTCTTGTTGGTCATTCGATCTATAGAACCTTCGGACTATTGGACCCTCCTGCCGATTCGGTCTATCGAGCCTTCTATCTACTGGACCCTCTCGTACATTCGGACTATCGAACCTTCTATCTATTGGGTGTTGGTCTATCGGACCTTCTAGCTATAGGGATGACCCCGTACCATCACCCCATCCTGACTCCCATGAACACATGCACCACTGAGTCTACCAGGGAAAGTTACAATGCTACAATAATAAATGCAATTGCTGTTCACTCATGCATAAAATGTTAATCCCATAAACCACAAATTTCGCTCAGTAAACCCAAACTCATCACAGTTGATCATAAATTTTTCATATCATCCTCAATTCCGTATTAAAGCTCCAAAAGACTTTCCTCTCACAAATTGGAAGGCCCATTTCTGGGCAACCTAATTTCCATACCCTTTATAAAAGTGAGCAGTGCTCACCCAAGCATGAATTATTTTCGGACAGTTTGGTGACATGTGAAAGTTGAGTCTATGAGCTTTCCATACATATAAACTTTTCCCCCAAGAATCATATATTGTCTTATTTGACAACCATTTCAAAAGTGTAAAGTTAGTTTTTGATACCACGGTATATACATGTATATATATATATTTTTCTTGAGCTGAAATTAAAGTATTAATACAACATTCTTTTTATTCATTCATTTACCTACTTGTTTTATTTAGTATTTATTGTTATTTCATTTATCTATTATATTATTTTTCTTTTCTTAAAAAAAAATGATTATTTTCGTTATTTTTATGTTCACATTTCTTTCCCTCTTTCTTTCTTTCTTTCTTTATTTATTACTGTTATCTTCTTCGTCGGGGATCTCATTACATTTTAGTATTTATGTGTATGAAAAAAATATTATTATGGAAGACGGAACCAATTTTATGTGTTCGAAATTGCATTGTTATTAAATGTAACACCAATGAGAAAAGAATGTAAGACACATGTGATATCAGAGTCTCATTTTAATTGTAAACTTCTGCAAGACACAGGGCTTCCAATCATAATTATACAGATATATTTGCTTCCGAGCACATTAGTGAATATGCACGGCATAGAAGACGCAATAAGATAGTGAATGAAATTTGTCGCGTCCATTGTCCGTCTCATTGTGACTCAGCAGAGTCACAACGTGACTACAGTGCACACGACTAATGCAAGAGTTACAAAGCATGGATGATTTGTTTTATAAAACGGGTCTACAATGTAAAAATACATGTAAGGTCGACGAATTGGCTACCATGCTATCATGGCTATCATGGAGGTCGCCATTTGCTTCGTAATATGGAACCACATAAACGCAGCCAAACAGTAGGCATATAATGCGCGTCTCAGCGCGCGCATCACACCGTCCTTGCCATACAAAAATTTGTGTGTTTCACCGCGTTTCAATTTATTCCGCACCATAGTCATGTACATGTATATGCGCTTCTCAGCCGTGCATTGTACCACTTTTGCTGTGCGTTATCACTGTTTTTAGGGAAACTATTTTGCATAGTCATGACGGTAGGAAAGAACAATGCACGATCACGTGGTTTCATTTGGCCAATCAGATTGCCTACATTGTAAACCCGTTTTCTTATAATAAAAATACATTGATATCCTTAGAATTAAGTTCTATGACACATCCAAAAAGTGCCTTAACTGTGAAAGTTTCCTCAGACGTATACTGCCAGACTGAACAACAGACTTCAAGACTGTTACAGGTAAACACTTTTGGGATATGTCCTAGAACGTATTTCTCCCAATCCTAACCCTCCTGACGAAACTCGTGCTTCAAAATTGCTATCCTATTTGAATGGGGACAAAAAAGATACGACCTCTAGAAAACCGTTCGCTTGAAAACTGTGGCCGTTCATCTCCCTTGGATTTCAATCCCAAGATTGGACAAGTACCTCTATTATCCTCCTATTGATGCCACCCCAATACCAGAAGTGGTTGCAGGGGTGGGGTAGACGTCTTAGCGATATTTGTCATAGGGCTATTTTTCAGAGCTGGTATTACAGGGTGTATTTTTTTTCTAGAATCATTTAAAACATGAATATAAGAAACATACAGCAGTTATTCCGAAAGGCAGATTGCACAATTCGTTCCTTATCTCTGTACCATGTCCAAGCGGTTGAAAGAGGGTTTCCTAAAAAAATTGTGGGGAATGTGAAATATCCTTTGAGAGGCCAATCAATTTTGTCCTTATTATAATAGGATGGGATTATTATCAAGTTCACAGCCAATACGAACATATGAAATGGATCTGATATCACTACCAACACGATCGCAATAACATTCGAGAAATCTGCTTGAGGCAATTTCAGTAGCCGTGTCTATAATCTTTTAAAATAAACGAACATTACAATGTCATGTTATGTAATCCGAATATGATTTCTATTCATAAGGGTATTGAAATTTTCCTTGAGTTAACTTCTCGAAGTTTTTTTATAATCGTGTTCAAACTAATGCAAAACTACATTTTCGCAATCTAAGACGCACAGTGAAATTATGTACAAATTATTATACGTGCGTATATATATTATAATTATTATATACTTCTTAATTACACATTTCCATAGCATTATTACGCAAAAATGTAAAATGTTAAGGAAATGCTACTTTCCTCTCATACGCATATTCTTTTCAAATCATACGATTTCCTTGGTTATGTAAAATTAGAAAACATCTTAGTTATGGTACCATTTCGTCCCTAAGGGCCAGAGGCGGATTGGGACTAACATTCGAGTGAGGAATTTCGGATTGACCGGCCCTTCTTGTTGTTGAAAAGCCTTGTTTTCTTATGACCGGAAATTTTAAACCAAAACATTGAGCGGCCCGTGGGGAAAACTCCCCCAACTCCAAATGGCCAGTCCATCCCTTCAAGTTCAAAAGTTTAAAAGATAACGACAAACAACAACAGAAAATATATACAAATGAAAAAGATAAACAAATGACAGGCAAATGTACATAAATATGCACTCATGCATTATACAAGAAGCCATTAACTTCAAAGTAGAGGAGCCAGCAGAAACCGGAGGCCTGTCAAATATATATACACACCCACGTATGATGTATTTGGGAGATAATTTTTGTCTTATTTAACTGTCCTTGCGTCTCCCTAATACACCAGCCCCTATTATGACGGAATAAACCTCATTGTTGAGTGTCTCCCTGATACACCATCCAGTAATATATATATATATATACACTCAACCAAAACAAAAACAAAAAAAAAAAAGTTCCCCCTAGCATTTTTGGATATATCTCAAAAAGTATTTTACCGATTTTCATAATTCAAACGGGAATGGATAGGAAATTTTATTACTCATAACATGAATGGCATATCATTGCCACCAGATATCATTATTGGTGTGAAAAAATGCATTTTATGTCAAAATGCATGGGAAAAAAAGTTGCACTTAAGGTTATATGAAGCATATTGTGTACATTTCCTATACAAGTTAGCAAATGACCTTTTTAAATTGTTATGTAATTCTCAGGAATTTCTTCAGGTACAATATGCTTCCCTATTAAACTGTATGCTCATGAAAAGAAAGAGATAGAGAAATATGCAATAAACCATGCTTAAAAGTTCAGAATCATGAGTGATTGTTTGATTATTTGTGTAAAAGTCAATGCAAATCACTAAAGTGCAACTTTTTTTTCCATGCATTTTGACATAATTTGACACCAATAATGATATCTGGTGGCAATGATATGCCATTCATGTTATGAGTAATAAAATTCCCTATTCATTCCCGTTTGAATTATGGAAATCGGTAAAATACTTTTTGAGATATATCCAAAAATGCTAGGGGGAACTTACTTTTTTGGTTGCGTGTATATATCACTAGATCTTCGTTCGGGGGACACTTGTTTGTCTCCTTCTTTGTCCGTGGTGTCTCCCTAATACACCAGTCCAATAGACCGCTTCTCTAATGTATACAAATTTATGCACATTATTTTCTGAGCACATAGAGACGAGCAATGCCATGAACATGCTTTTTAAAAATGAGCCTCAATGCTTGGAATCCATTTTGCATACGTTATTTGTTGCTATGCCCGGCAAGCTTTCAGGTTGTCAAGAACAACCTTTGTTTGAAAGGTATGCATAAAATTTGCATACATTACCGAAGCGGCCTATTATGACGGAATAAACCGCATTTGTCGCGTGTCTCCTTAATACCCGATCGAAGTTTGGTCACAGTAGGTTGGTGAGCTAAGTTATTTGTTATACAAGTCTTGGAGGTAAACTTTAACGAATGACCTCGGATGACCTTTGACCTTAGCATGTGACAATCGACAGCACCATAGCATGAAAGCCCCCCTCCTAACAAGTGCATCTCTGACCAAAGTCTGGTCACAGGGGGGGGGGGGGGGGGGGGGGGGGGGGGGGGGGGGGGGGGGGGGGAGGGGGGGGGGGCCAAGTTATTTGGCAAAAGAGAATTTGGCAGGTAAAGTTTGACATAAGAACCTGAAATGACCTTTCATCATCGCACGTGACGCTCGAAAAGCAACATAAGGCGGACGTCATCCACATGCATATCTGACCCAAGTTTTGTCACAATAAGATTAACGTCTGCCAAAGTATTTGTTACAGAGAAGTTTTGCAGGTAAACTTTAACATAGGACCTCAGATTACCTTTGACCTTAGCATGCGACACAAGAAAGCACTATAAAGTAAATGTCATCCAAATACATCCCTGCGACTTTGACCCAGGTTTGGTCACAATATGATTAACGGTTGCCAAGTTATTTGTCACAAGAGAGTCTTGCTGGTAAACTTTAAAATTTGAGACGGACGACGGACGACAACAAAAAAATAAGAAATGAAAATAAAAATCGATTCTTTCAAAACTATTTGAAGATCTCAAAAAGAAGACAAATTTACACATGGTGTGGGCAATAACACTAATTGTCAAGTTCTCTCCAAGAAATATGCCAATATTAAGTGCCGAGATGCTCTCAGAGTGTTTATAACAATTTATTAATCTTTATAACTTGTATTGTCTCGGTTTGGAGGCATCCCTCAACATCACGGAACCGGGAGGGGGGGGGGGGGCTACAGCCCCACCCCCACACACACACACTTTTTTGAGTAGACACGTCTATAACATTTCTGAAAAAATATTCGTAAATTGTCATTAATGAGTGAAATCAGATCAGACCCACACTTTCAAAAACGCTCCGCGGCCCCTGAACATTGTTTTAATATGTACCTTACTTATAAAAATATAAGTGTATTTTCACAATAATAATGTTTTACTTCCAACACAATACTCTATATTTGAATAGTAAATAGTTTTGGAATGCAATATTTTACAATAAGCGCAATGATACTTATAAACAGAAGAATCAGTAAACTGCATGTACAGCATGCACGTTGACTTAGTGTCATGGTATGTACTAGCCACAACAGAATAATCATAACAACATTATTGCCCTTGTACTATAAGCAGTCAAAATGTATTCGTCTTAATATTTGCAAATGTTAGATGATAATGGCATCTTAAAAATACTACTGTAACCGATTCCGAATATACGAAGAGGAATAAGGGAAACACATTACATCCCCATAGACCATCAAACAAAATATAACCAATATTACAAACATATTCATCATAAAGAGCGTTTCAAACTATCACATAGCAATACATGGAGATGAATCTACCAACAAGTACATATTCGTCCACATAAGGACCAGTGTCTAGGCATAAAAGGCACCCACTCGTATTCACATCTCAAAATAAAGTATAATAGAGTAGTTTACAGATCAGTACAAAACACGATACGCTAGTATTTGCCTAGGACATGGTGCCGGGCATAGATGCATGATTCTGTCGAATATCACTTATATGCCCTAATACCAGGAGCAATAATGTGCTAATTATCAGACATCCTACTTCACAAAGCACATATATAATTATTATTCATGAACCACTATATAACACAAAGAATGAGGGTTTGCGAATAATCATTTGACACTCTGCAGTGTATTATAGTACGTAATGCTATCACTATATCACTAGAATAAATGGAACCATATGTGTATATACATTGTAGACAATTACTTTTTTGAACTATTCCATTTTGTTTTACCTGCAAGTACCACAAGCTGTGCACCAAAGTAATTCAACTTAATTATATAGTTCTACCTTGGAAACAATAAAAACTTTTATGTCACCGTCCTTATATTCACATGGCAATCTTTGGAATGGAATAACATGCTCGTAATATCAAGTTAAAAATATATTATATACAAGTAAATGAACGTCAGTGGAAATGTACGTGTATAGCACACGTACACCCACATATTCAGCCCGGCCATTAGGTATATGAAACATAAAGAATACATTGATTACATTTTAGTATTAAAAAATATATTACACTTAGTGTAAAAATGAAAATAAAATGGAATAAAAAAGTGAAAAGATGTGTATATAATTATAGCAACGAACACACTACATATTAAGTACATAATATCGCTACTGGGTATGACTGCAAATGACTACATGTCATGATAGATCAATGGTAAGGTGTAAAGTACATGTACTTGCGACAGTAGTAGGCCAATATTTCGATATTATAACAATTGCAATATTATCAGAATAAAATCTTGCACATCACCCTCCCTGTAGTGACATTGCAATCTTAGGAAGTTACAAACACGTAAACAAATATCAAATGACAAAAATATATATACATGGAAATGAATATCAATGGAAATGTACATGTAAACCACATGTACATATACATAATGTACATATTCAGACCGGTCAAGTACGTATATTTAGCCTAAAGAATACACCGAGTACATGTGAGCATTTAAAGCAATATGACACTGAAATCATTAGCGTGAAAATAAAAACAAGTGAAGAGATGTCAATTTTACAACATTTAAACACACTTTACACATTATGAACATACCCATAATCCTTCTCACATCCGCGAAAGTTTTCCAATTATACGCATTTTGCAATTTATCGCATTCTGACACAAATTCAAAATCTAGGGCTACAAAAGGGAGGAAGTACCTTTAATACAAGTATGAAAGTATATGCAAATTACAAAATACAAAAAATGAAAATGAAAATCACGTAAAAGGGTGAATAATTGTATATTATTCAATTGATTACAACATAAGCGAATATAACACTTAAGTGGTAAACTTAACTTAACTAACTTCTTTCTTATAATTCTTTCTGACAAAAGTAGTACACAGTTCCTATTCTCATGCCCTCTTTGCTTTACTTCTCAGATTGACAGCTTATAGATGAGCCGAGCCAAAAATACGCGTTGAATATCCAATCACAAGTAAAATTTATATGAAAATCATGTAGAAAGCGTAAAATCGGTTTTGAATCTGAACATCCGCGATATTCTACTTATTAGAAGAACAAAACAAACGCATGTCAAATGAACATGGTATCAGATTCAACATAACATCCGTATGAAAAAAAACCCAGAATGTATAAGACAGATGCAAGTTGTGAGATGCCATGTCGAGAAGACACGTTTTGTGAGATATGCATTCCTACCTTTTGAAAAATAGCTGAAACACATAAATAACAAAACTTAAAGCATTTATCATAATACACAATCATGTTGAGAGGAGTGGTGTTCTCTTTATTTTGAGGTTGTGATGCTGCAATTCATGCTAGAGCAGAAGAAACTAAATAAAAAGTAAAGCCCTTTTAAAAGTATCCACAAGGACCTGTGCATTAGGCCTTTGATCCGGCTTTTTCATGAAGCAGGTTCGCAGAGTGGCCCTGATTGCTTCGTCATTGACACGTGAGAGAAGCTCGGGTATGACGTCATCCTCCATGAGACGGGCTATGAGCTGCTTGTCGTCTATGAAGCCCTCCCAGACTTTGCCCCTCGTGAATACCTCGAGGAGGGTACAGGCCAGGGACCAAATGTCTCCTGCATATGTAGCAACATATCCTTGGGCAGAGGACTCCGGTGGCGTCCATCGCTGAACATTGTAACGCGTACCAGACGTGAGCGTAGACATAGCGGAATTGGTAACTGCATGACCACATCCTAGGTCACACACGTAAGGCTCGTTTTCAGGTATTTTGATCTATAATGTTTTAGGGCAGAAGTTGAAAATATATATTTTGAAGATATATATGCTGTCATAGTTACGACATACAAGTAATTATTATTGCTATAATTGACCGATTTTTTTGTCATTGGATCCCCATATTGTCTGATACTGAAGTCCTCGCCAATTTTCCTTTCCCAAATATCGTTTCGTTGGATCTTGGGGAGGGGGTTGGGGGGGGGGGGGGGGGGGGGGTTGGGTCTGCTGTAATCAAATACCAAATATACCTTACAGTAGGTGTATTTTTAACGTCTTTTTTCTACTATTAGATTCCTACTTACCAAGATGTTGTTTGGCTTAATGTCCGAGTGGGTGCATTTATTAAGATGGATGTGTGAAATCGCATCAGAGACCTTATAGGCGAGTTCCATTTGGCCTTTGAGTGTTTTCTTTAGGGAAAATTATAGAACATAAATACACGTCGTGAAAATTCAAAATAGGAACATAATAAAACATATTTAAAATACAAAAGCCAGCACATTGCCATACATGGATACATATCTCAATAAACGGATGAATAAGAATGCTTTCATTCATTGAATTTAAGGGACGAATGAAACTGAAAAATAATTAATTTTATTTAGGAATTTTCAAAGGGGAATTGAAAATAACACAAACATGAATAGCAGACGTTTTTTTTATTGAAGGAGAGAGAATGAAAAAAAAATCGAGAGTAGATGGAGGAGGATGAGGATCTTAACAGATGTTTGGAAGCAATTATTGATTTTTTACACCCTCTCCTTTTAAAAATAGTTTTATCGCAATGTCTCTGCCCTCCACATGAGCAAACTGGTTATTATAGGATGAGCAAATCTAATCATTGGTACGGTGCGCTTGAGATTAGAAATGAACGATGAAGGATTTTCAACATTACATTAAAAATTGATACAAATGTTCCTATCATCTATCTTTGCAGTTATCTCAAATATACTTACAAGATAGCTGACTTTGTTTTCAAAGATGGCCTGCTCCAGGGTGTACCCTTCGATGTAGTCCATCAGCAGCTCAACACGATGCGTACTCGAATTTCGAAGTTGATATATCGAATAGGCATGGAGAACAACAATGTTCGGATGACTGACAAGCCTAAAAAAGAAAATTTTGACTGATTTAAGGTTTAATCACCGCGCCTACAAACACCCTACCTCACCTGCCTGAGAAGACCACTCATCCCAAAGACGTTGTGTTAAGCCGGTGCCTCACACAACACTGAGTGGATCAATTCTGATTCCAGCTTTACGAAGAAAAAACCCTAAAAGTTGTCATGGAAGATTCCTAGTCTGACATAGCCACCCACTTGAGCACCGTGCATTTAGAATAATGCCTAGACTTATTTAGATTTTCAATTTGTCACTGGATAATGACTTCATACCGCGGTTGAATAACTGGGATGTGATAATGGCTATCTAAGTGATAAAACACTTGTTCCAATGCAAACTGCCGATGATTATGTATTCAAGGATGGTAGTGAATACAAAGTAACAATTGAAATATAATTGTATTTAATTACCAATTATTTCTATGATTGGCCATATCCCTAATTATTGTTATCGGGACAGAGTGGAGTCTCCTTATTTTACACTGGAAATAGTAGAACCGCAGTTCAGCTGATAATATTTCATTTTTCAGTCTTGGTGAGAAAGGTCATAGTGTGAAAATGCTAAGTAGAGGCAAAATTGATCATAATGATATCTAATTTGAAATAAGAATATTACGTGAGATCTACAAAAACCTGGTTGATAAAATATTGCCATCAGTTGGTGAAACAATAAATTGCCCTCACTTTCTAACCTTATTAGCCAATAATAGGGAGCTTACGAAACGGGACGGGAGAGCAACAAGACGGGGAGAGTTAACCACCGTGACGGTCCTCGCACTCTCCTGTCTGTTTTTCTATCAAGTTACGAAAACGAGCTTACGATTTCAGGACGGGAGCCTTTGAAGACGGGCGAAAAATCGGTGTGCGCCTGCGCCAGTTCGAGTATCTCTCCGTCCTGTTTAATTTCAGGACGGTTCTCTTGCGAAATAACGTCCGGTCTACAGAGGGGACGGGAAGCCGTATTGTAGTTGTATAACTGACGATTAAGGGCGTGAACACTGTGCAGTGCGTTGCCGTCCACTTTTACGTAATGATTTGAAAACAAGATTCTCCCGTCCTGTTAATCTCCCGTCCCGTTTCGTAAGCTCCCTATTCTTACAAGTGTACGGGGAATGACTCATTCGCAGTGAAAAGGTTTTAATGAATAGGATTAGATTAGTTATTAGATTTTAAAAGAAAAAAATATCTATTAAATAAAAGGAAAAATATAAATAGTTGAATATTTACTCGTTCATTTTGATTTCTCTGAGTGCAACTTTCAAGGAGACGCTACCCATATTCTTGATTCGCTTCATTGCATACTCCTTTCCTTCATAAGTAGCCTTAAACACCTCTCCGAACCTTCCCTCTGCTACAGGGTCGCTACCTGTCTTGATCAACTCGTGAGAAATTTTCTGGATTTCTGAATATATTTGGTGGGAAAACAAGAAATAATATTGTCAGTGGCTGATGGGGAAGGGGTCATCCTCGTCAAAGTCTAATTTGGCTCATGTTAACTACACAGTGCTCTTTGCACTGTGTAAAAATACAGTGCGTCCCAGAAAAAAAAAAAAAAAAAAAAAAAAAAAAAAAAAAAAAAAAACGTTAGCAGTTGAAAAAAAGTCTCCCCAATAAACGTTTGAAAATATTTTGGGGAAAATTTCATACATGTGGATAGCTTAGGGTCTTTTTTATCAAATGACAACAAAATATCTCACATTATATGACACCTAATTAGATCCTTGCCATTTGATTGGTTGTTTGATGTTGATCATTTGTCCCATTGAACAATGACGTCATCAATCGTGCAAATTTGATCCATCCACCGTGCAATTTTGGATCCATACGAAATTGTCCACTGCACTCGCGACCACCAACGCGTCTATATACTACATACGCAAAAACGACTTGCCTTTGCAGCGCGCATGCGACTATCAAGTACATTGTAAGTCCCTTCACTCTTGTTTCTTAATTCATAAAATGTCAAATGAGAAGGCTAGCTATTTGTAGGTGTTATATAAAACAAATAATGAATGTTTTTTCATTCGTGCAATGGACAGAATATTTCATTCGGTGAAAGATGAAATGACCCATCTTTTCATCTTTCACCTCATGAAATATTCTGTCCATTGCACTCATAAACATTATTTTTATAATATTCCACGCTTGAGTGAGCAAATGCCAATTATGTGAAAGGGTGCAAATCCAGACTTGACAAGAATTGATATCGGCTCTGGCTGGTATCAGCCAACCTGAGATTCATGAAAAGGCTTAGAAATGTCCATGTTCGGATTTTAAAAAAAATATATGAAATGACTAGTATTGTTCTCTGTATACTCTTACACATCCATCAACATCTTCTACGCTTGAGTGAGCCTTGAACTACTTTGTTGAGTGTTTCAAAATGTTCCTTTTGGTGGCTTGCTCACTCATACGTAAAGTTTTGACGGGATATATCAGGACATACAGTGAACAGAGTCTTTTTTTCTTATTGTCTTTCCAAGCCTTTTCATGACTCTCAACTCTGCTGATATCAGCCAAAACATAAACAAGCATTTATCAAAGAAGGATTTAGAACCCTTTTACAAAAGTGGTTTTGTTCACTCAAGCGTAAACTATTGTGAGATATTTTGGTGTCATTTGATAGAAAAGACCCTAAGCTATCCACTGGTATGAAAATGTCCTGAAGCTATTTAGAAATATTTAATTTGGGAGATTTTTTCCAACTCTTATTTTTGTTTGAACGCACTGTATATATAAATAAATAAATAAATAAATAAATATATATATATATATATATATATATATATATATATATATATATATATATATATAAACGACTAACGGGTACATTAGGAGGACAGTTTTTGTTCTTTTTCTTTGTTCAACTGTCGACCTAATGTACCAACTGTCGACCTAATGTAGGGGTCGCTATTATGACGGAATAAACTCCATTGTTAGGTGTCGACTTAATGTACCCGTTAGTCAAATATCCAGATATATATATATCCAGATATATATATGTATGCCTGATTTTCACCAGAAATTTTAACTTTGTTCTACCGTACGACTCAATAATAGTATAGCAAAACCCGTCTTTAGGAACCCAACTGGCTCAAATTCTTGAAATGACATTTTAATTTCAGTTATTCATTAATTCATCTCATTATTTAAATAAGAAATTGATTTACCCAACGTCAGGTATGTTAAGGCCTTTATTTTAGAGGACTGTAAAACTCATTGCATTTATAATGTTAATACCTTGACCTCCCTCCCCCCCCCCCTCTCTCTCTCTCTCTCTCTTTTTCTCGCGCCTTGACTCTGTTGTTTATTTACGCTTGTTGTTTTGACAATAATTACGCGTTATGCACTAACTACATCCTTGGTGCATTGTTTGTACTTGGTATCATTTCCTGAAGAAGCCTTATAGGCGAAATATTGAACCCTTTGTGTCTAACGGAGTAATTTATTCTGTGTCTCTGTCTACTTTTTAAACTCCGTCGCAGAACTTTTGAACTCTCTCTCTTTCTCTCTCTATATATATATATTTGTTTCCTTTATGACGTATTTCCATTTTTGCGCTTTGGCGCATTACTTGGATGCGCACTTTATTTTGACGCTTCTTCAGATATTTTGTTTTCATGCAAAATAAAAGTCTTGTCATAACTTGACAAAGCCCTATGGGCGAAAATTCGTTATCTCAAATCTCGATCTCACGGAGTTTTATTTACTTCTCTTTTTGATATTCTTACTTAACTTATAGTCCCAGAAAAAACGAAACCGACATTTATCGATGTTTAATAATATTTTAACCACAATTATGATTAATTATTAATGTAAAGCTTGGATCATGTTCTTTCATTTGATGTCATTCATATGATGCATACTTCACACATGAGTGAATAAAGACATTATGAAGCAGGGCTACCAAAAAGACGTTTGGCCAACGATATCTGAATTTCAAAGAGATAACCACATTTCTAGAAAGTTCATTTTCAGCCCCTTCATATGACACCTCAATCGGGAAAAATGAGCCAGGGATGACAAAGCTCTGTTGGTGGAAAGTGATGCTTGCAAAAATGGAGTGGTACGTACAAAATGATAAAAGTTGATTGATAGTGAAGTCCGTGTTCATTATTAAACCTACTTGACCATTCAGTTAACAACATAACAACGAGTATTTCTGGTAACAGAATGGAAACGATCTGGGAGCCTCTGATAAATTATGAAATTGCTTTCCACCAACAGAGCTTTGTCATCCCTGGCTCATTTTCTCCGTGGTCTAGTGGTTAAGGCATTGACGTTCTCAGCCACCGACCCGGGTTCGATTGCCAGTGGAAAGATTTTTTTCAACCTTTGAAAATATTTCAGAAGGGAGGACAGCTCTGTGGAATCTTGGTTTAAGCTTTAGCAACCATTACACTCTTTTTCATTTCTCACAATTATATCTATTTCCACGGGAGTTTCTCCAGATGTTGTACATGTTATTTATATATAAATTGTATAAATTATAAAGCTGCCCTGATATAGCATGTCCCCTCACCGCGCCTGGGATGATAACATCCACTGATTATTGATTTCTTCATACGCTATTGGCGCATTGTTTTACAAAGATATTCATGTTATATAATGATATCAAAGTACATACCTCGTGTTGATTTTCTGTCCGATGCAATACCTTTATGGAGAAGGGATGAAATAGACATGGTTACTAGAGATGCATAATTTACACACACACACACACACGCACACACACCCTGTCTTGCATGGTTTTACTTCCGAGGAAAAGTATTGTTCCTCTATTGTTCCTCCGTCATCGGACAGTCGATGGAATAAGGCACAAATTCATTGTTCGACGTTCGAGGACTATTGTCCGGCTTCCGAGGACCATTGTTCTCATGATTTTTTTTTGTTCTCTGTCCGAAAATGTCCTCGGACATACGGCTATACAAGCCCACACCCACACATTGTTATCTCCTATGGTATTTTGTACCCCGCAAGCACTTCTCCTATTGTATTTTGTACCCCACAAGCATGACGGAATAGAGGCCATCATTGTGCTCTATTGTTCTCTGTACCCCACAAATGAATCTATGTAAACCCACCCACGCACACACATATTGAAGAGCTGACATGCAAAAGGGACTAAATCCATTTTTTATAGACATTCACCATGTGCATCAAACTGACTATAGTCCAACTCCCAAAAGTTTCAGGAAGTTTATCAAAAATGGACATGAAATTTATGTTTTCATTCAAAAGGGCCTAAACCCATTTTATAGATCCTGTATCCTGATTAGCTAGAGCCAAATCATCACTGTCCTTACTGACCAATCGCCACACAAACCAGCTAGGCATAGTACTGTGTGTGTGTGGGTGTGTGTGAGAGAGAATTTGTTCAGCTTTCTGCGATACGTGCATGAAATTATTGCTTTCATCAAGATTTTGATTACTTCACTAAATTCTACTGTGATGGAGCTTGCAGATATAACAAACAATCCCAGAAAAAGAAAGAAAAATGAAAAGGAATGGCAGAGAAACCAAGCAAAATTCCGGAGAAATAGCGGCGAAGGCGAGTTGGCTTTTTTCATAATGCAGATTGTAGTCCCATGTGTGTACTTTCATGTTTGTAATCCATACATAGTGTACACTGTCACTGACAACGAATCAGTTTTGGTCTGTCATTGTAAAATAATTTCAACATATTATTTATTCTTTGGAATTCTTAATCTCTATGTTATGACAGTTTAATAATGTTTTATAGAAATTATTGTTGATAAAGTGTACTCATTTCAGAGTCAAAATAAAACACTCCTAGCTAGCGTGTATGAATGATCTTACAGTTTTATTATTTGCATCAACGATGTTAACTGTTATGGGATTAATTCCTAAAACATATCAAAGATAATTAAATTGATTACGATGATGATTATGATGATGATGATAATGATGGTGATGATAATGATTATGATGACGGCGATGGCGATAATGCTGATCATGAAGAATGAAGGTTGTGATGGGAAAGGGAAGGTAAAAGGTTGTTGCTATATAGGGCAAGCCTGCTTTCTGGTTATATGGACAGAGCTGTGAAAGTCGACAAGGGACTAGCAATGAACGACCTCACTAGGGCATTAACTGCTACTGTGGCTGAAAAATCAATCCAACAGTCCAATTTAACAGATAGACTGACAATAGGAATAGTAGGGGATAAGAGAGGTAGTTTCATGTTTATGATAAACCTTGTGTACAGCTATTGCCCCTCAGGACTTTTCATACAAAAGGGACTAACTCCAACTTTTCATGCAAAAGGGACTAAATAAAAAAAAAATATGTAGAAAATTATATAAAATTCAAGACATCTGCAGGATTTGTTTAATTGTCATTTTTGTTACCTATATTGATGACTCTTAAACATAGTAGAAGAACTTCTTGAATGGAAACATAGAATTGTGTGAAATAAAAAACCTTGATTTACGAAGAATTAGCTAAATTGGATTTAGTCCCTTTTGCATGTAAGCTCTTCATATGTATATCTATGAAGAAACACATACATACATTAATATATATATATAAATATATTTTATTTATATATCTCAAAAAATATTTTGCCGATTTTGATCTCGCAAACGGTAATGGATGCGCAATTTTCTTTCACATAATGTGAATGGTAATTGTTGCCACAGAATTTGCACGTTAAGTTGTATATGGCATAATGTGTATACGAGTAAAGGCGGATTCACACCAAACACGACACACGACAAACGACACGACAGCACGACATGCTACACGATAAACGGCAAAAAACAGTGCACACCGCTCACGACATTCGCTAAAAAGTCGTGCTGGAGAGAGGGTGATGCCGTCTTTGATGATGAGAATGTCGTGATAGAATTCTTTTCAAATTCATCATTATAGTCATCAAAATAATTTTAAAGATAAGAAGGAAGTTTTATATTTTTAAATCTTGAAATCATTTATTCTTTATTTGGATGTTCTAAAAGTTGTTAAATTGGTCATGTGACTATGTTGAAGAATTACAAAAGTGATATTTGCTGTTGTTTATTCGGAATAATCACAGCTAGGTTTTCTTTCTTCATTAATAGGCCTACATAAAATTGATGATCTTTGTTGTCTATTCGGAATAATTCAAGCAATTTTCCGGGGGGGGGGGGGTGGAACTAAAAAACAATTTTTGCCATACCTCCAACATTCGCTCAGTGGGGGGCGGCGAAGGGGGGTCCAGTTCCCCTCCATAATTCTCTGACAAGCAAAAAAAAAGGGTTTTCGTTCTAAAATGGGGGGGGGGGGGGGCACAATACATATTTTTCTTCCAAAAGAGGGGGCACGGGCCGAATGTGCCCCTCCCCCTAAATCCGCCACTGCTTTGGAACATAAATTTGGTGTGAAAATGGTGGTATTCTCCGCGGCACACACCCATCGCACACTATATGGGGAGGGGGCAGTTTTGTCTTATACATTCACTCTTTACCATATTTTATGCACAAAATGACCAGAAAAATATATTTTCTTAACTGAAAATAGTTGTGCAGGCTTATATATTTTATATGGATTTTGGGTACCTCCAAACATTAGGAAAGTACTTGAATTTCTTGGTGGACTAACGGAAACTTTTGTTTTCTTTTTCTATAATTATAAGTTATCTCAAACTCATGGTCGCTTCCTATGTGTTTATATTTTAAATATTTCAGTGTATGACGGAACAACTTTTTATTGTAAAAATCCAACTGTGTTAAACTTTTTACGTGGTTGCAATAAATAAATAAATAAATAAATAAATTTAAAAATCTGCTGATATTTTCTCAACAAAGCAAAAGCTTTACCCCATATTACGGTACATCTTAAAATGACTCAAAAGAACCTATTTTCAGAGTTTCATTTAAAAAAAAAACACAACATACTTTTAAATGTAATTCCCCATTTCTTCTCCCTCTCTCCCTCTCTCTCTCTCTCTCCATGTCCCTGCCCCTCTCTCTTTCAAAATTTTTAACAAGTTCAGTGCCTATTGTATTCTGTTTGAGAGCTGAAAAAACTGTAATTGGACGATACAAACAATACAAAAACCAATATTTAAAAGACTAAAAAAAGGGATTTAATACTGTAATTCAAATCTTTAATGGGATAAATTACTACAAGCACCTTTAACAAATAGACCAATATGGATTTCCCTTAAAATAGTACATTAAAAAAATCATGCAAATATGAAACCAAATAAACTAAATATCTTATCAATTATGGTATTGTAAGGTATGTAAATAAAGTTCAAGCTCCATTAGAGTGCAAATTAAATTCATCCCCCAAGAATGTATGATGTAGTAAGCAAATACAATTTGCTCTGACACCCACTCCCCTCTAAAATACTTGGGACATGCTGTAAAATGCACCTCAGTCCCGATATTAAAGCTACAATGGCCTAATGATTATGTAAGGGGGGAGAGGGGCGGACGTAACTTGATATTCTACGACATTAACCACAGTTAGATTTTGAAATAGAGATTTGGCAAAAGTTTAAATGTCCCCACTAAAGAAATTACTTATTGCAGACGAATAACAATCTAACCGGTGGTAATGCATAACATGTAGCAAATTAAGGAAGAGAAGTAACGTACATGTAGTTGTAGGGGCTATAAAAAGACTCTTATTCAGAAAACTGAAATGAATGGATTCTGTCAACTTCATTTTGTTATGCCTTTGGTGTGTCCTTGCACACTCCATTGTGAGATCATTTGTGGACTGAGATGGGGGGGGGGGGGGCAGGGGGTACTGGGGTCCTAGGATGGGTGTGGTGACACAGGGAGTATTGATATTAGCAGCCGATGGACTGGGGAGACACTGCTATTTGAGAATGATGAATGGCTTAAAGTTCATTCCCTTCGACCTCTCTTGTCCTTGAGAGCATCCTTTCAGCTACCAGGTACAATCTCTGGTAGATGTGTTCCCTACAAAATGAAAAAGGAATTAAACAATGATATAGCCTTCCTAACATCATTACATCATAGCTACAAAGTGACTAGTACAATTGTATAACATTTTTTTTTTCACAAAACACATGCATCAAAGTAACTAAACATTTACTTGAATGAACAGAACGATGAGAAAACAGTACTTAACATAGCAAGGGACTATAACACAAGTATGCATGATTAGGGTTTATGTATTAAATGTTTTGGGTGTATAGGACCATGACAAAGCTTATGTTAGTAAATAGAAGATCAGGGTATAAATTATTTCCCTATTAAAACGAAGCAGATCAACTATTTGACACGACTTTGAATGAACACCCATCCCCAATTTCCATGAATTCATGCACTGGGAAACAATTGTATTGTTACATGTATTGTACTATAAATAAAATTGTACTTACTCTCTAGGTAAGGATGTGAAATCAACAATACTAGTACGTTAGTAAGTGTTTTCCCTTGATGACGGGAATCGGGAGTGTGATGACCTGAAATGATGATGCACCAGTTCCACTTCTCTTCCCTTGTTCTTCCTCATGTTCTTGGACTGCATGAAACAAGCCTATACATGTATGTTGACCAAACGACATTCAGCACTTTCTCCTGTAAATTTAGTGAGAAAGGAAATTAGATCATTATTGTATTTTTGCCAGGATAAGAAATAACAAAGCAAAATGAAAATAATAATAATTTTCTTTAAAAGACAAAATAACAATGCTGACAATAATAATGATTAAAAAAATTAAAACAGTAAAGAAATAATTTGACCAGGTGAATTCCGACGTGCTTTATGTTTTAATTATAATAACATAATTGATGGGGATGTACAGTATGTAAAGTATGTAGACATAAAAAACAACTTAGTAGTTTCCATCTCCAAACGAATCTTTAACTTCATGTTAGAGTTGAATGAAACAAAATAATTACCAGATCTTTCAAGCTTGCTGGCAATCTTTCAGCAAAAGTGTCTCGCCTTTAATATCCTCGTCTTTGTACAGCGATTTGCCTGGGTTTCCAGAAGTTCATCATGGCCCATTCTTTTATGCTGCAAAAAAATAGAGGAAGAAAATAACAAAAAAAATAAGGCTACAAATAAACGGGTTCATAAATATGTAAGGTTCTTTAATGTTTCTTCATGGAATGGACTTTTATTTCATCTTAGAAATCCACATGTAGTCTCATATAGAATGGGTGGTCATAAAACATAAAATTTGACCTATTTCAATCTATCAAAAGTTTATTTAGTGATATGGCAAAAGATAAATCATAATAAAGACACTAGTGATATATAATTTGATTCATAACTTGCTATGCTCCCAACAAGTGATGGGATTCGTACCTTTTTCTTAATGTAGACTTACGGGTTTATGAACAGCAAGTAGAATGTACATAATACATATACATTGTAGATCTACATCAACTCTAGATCCAGGGGTGGATCCAGGAATCAGGATTTTGTCAAGGGGGGAATATCTCAAAAAAACTTTCTGACAAGCAAAGAAGAAAAAAAAAGGTTATCAGATTTTTTTTGATCCAGTTTCCCTTCAAATTCTCTGACAATCAAAAAGGGCATGCCTCCCTAAATCTGCCACTGCTAGATCTTTGACACAAGTATCCCTATTGCAGATTTATAGCCCTACTGAAAAAAAAAAATTCCCTGAAAATTTTAGTTTTATTGCCTTATGTAAAATTGATCTAATGATTATTTTCTTTTTTGTTATTGTCCTGTAACTTAGACTGCTTCTAGATCTACTGAAAATGCTTTGATTAAAACAAAAAGAAACAAAACTACCTAAAACAAACAAATAACAAAACAAAAAATATGGAGGAGTCTAACAGTTAGACTAAAAAATGAAGCCTAAAAATGAAGTTGATTGATTGATTGATTGATTTATTGATTTTATTCGTCAGGTATATTGCAATACAAACATAACCAGGTACCATGACAGGATAGCCCATGAAAGCCGAAATGGCTTATTTCCAATGGGGTCCTCTCTAGACTCTACACTGTACACATCATTCTTTTTTATACTAAACAATGACAAAGAAAAAGAAACACTAGCCTAGGCCTATACAAATAAGAAAAAGGGTCTCTGACTTAGATCTAAGTTAAATCAACATAGTCTAGACTCTAATTAGATATGTTACCTAGTCAGGGACATGTAAATTGATAATAGGCCTAGGCCTAGATACAAATATTTTAAATTCAGAGTAGGCCTATAGAGACTAGACGCTTGCCTAACTTAGACCGAAAGCTTCAGTCTGAGTCTCTGTTCGTCGGGTGTTCCGCTGGACTACGTCTTGCTTCACTAGGAGAAGGTAAAAAATTTAAAAAAATGTTAAAGACTCCTCCGAACAGACAGTTTTCAGCTGTCTAGCCTTACTTAGAATCTAGACCAATATTATTTGGCCTAGGCTCTAGATGTGGACCTATTAAATACCAGCTTAGTAAAGTACAAGCCCCCGTCCCCAACCCCCCTCCCCGAGGCCAAAGTAGGCCTAGCCTAGGCTCTTCATAACAAATTAAGAACTAACAATAGTGTGACTATGTCAATTTGATGAACTGGGCGTTGTGGCGTGCGCCTGTAATCCAGCTACCAGTGGAAGTTATAAACTGATTCAGCGGACCCAGGTTCGAGACTGAGTCACGTCTTTCGGATGGTGACGTTAAAGGTCGGTCCCAGACGTAAATAATCATATCTTATTGATACACGTCTGTAAAAACCCAATTACACACACACACACACACACATGTCAATTTGATGGTCTACGTTAAAATTCAGTGACAGGTTCGAAATTTGCAGTGTTTTTGTTTTGTTTTGTTTTGTTACGTTTGTTTTGGGGTTTTGGGTTGTTTTTTGTTTGTTTGTTTTGAGGGAGGGGGTCTCTCTCTATCACTCTCTCTGTAGATTTTACAGGCACTAGGCCTAGACCGTCATATCCAGACCATAGTTAGGTCTGACTTTAAACGGATTGATGGCCATGTATATGCCCCCTCCGCTTGTCAGGCCAGATACACTGCCTGGACTCCTGGACCTGGAAATGGTCTTGGGACCGGGCTTGAGTTAAGCTTTAGGCCTAGATCAAGTTTAGTTTAGTTTAGTAATTATATGTTAATGTTAGGAATTTTATAATATCTAGAGTAGAGAGCTGGATCTATTCTAAGTTAGATCTGGAGCCAGGGTTATAGTCTTTATAGATCTAGATCTACTCATTGAATTTGCTCATAACCTAGCCTAGGCTAGGGCTAAGTAAAGTTTGGTTTAGCCACCATTTATTCAGTCTGCAGTCTTAGTTAGATCTATAGGCCTAACGGTTACTGTATTGTTTGTTAACGTTGGTTTTGGTCTTTGTAAAGTTGGTCAAACATTGGCCTTTGATAAGTTGGTCAAACATTTAATATACAGACCTCTCATCAAATTAGGCTTAGTTTTACTTACCGAAGATAAATTTTCAGCAACCTTTCAACCAAAGGAAGGATCAATCAGACAAGTATGTATAACATGGAAATCTCGTTTTGGTTGGACTCGACGAAACATAACCAGTGCCGGAACCAGTGCTGTGTTTTTGTGTATAGCTCTATGGTACATTTTGTGCGGTGCGATAAAATAATTTACACGTAAAATCCCATAGAGATATGAGCTGGAGAAATGAAAAGTTTCTGCCATCAATTAGCAGCCTTGGATAAATATGACGTCACTGCAAATCCTCCACGCTAATTGGTTGGTGGCCAAAATGTCGTTTTGTCGTGCTGGGAAAATCGCTCGCTGAGCGATTTTCTGAAACGACTAAAAACCCCTAAAAATGTCGTGCACGACGTTTCGGAAAATGTCGTGGCAGTGTGCACGGTGTCATAGGGTTTGCATTAGAGCGATTTTTCAGAAAGTCGTTCATGTCGTGCTGTCGTGTCGTTTGTCGTTTGTCGTGTTTGGTGTGAATCCGCCTTAAGCCTCTTCATCGAAGATGACCCGACACACAAATCTGTTATGTAATTCAGTATTACTGCTGCATTGTTCTTTGTGAAACCGTTTTTTTAAAGCATGTATCTTTCTGAAACAATAGGCCTTTCAATATAAAATTGTTGGCAGGTGCGGCAGAATGTGGAAAGGGGGGGGGGGGGGCACGTTTTGTTTAGCGGCCAAAGGCCCCCCCCCCCCCTCACTTCTATTGTCCGATCCTGACGTTCCGCCGCGCCTGCCAACAATTTTATATTGAAAGGCCTGTTTCAAAAAAATGCATGCTTTTGAAAAGTGGTTCCACTAAGAACAATGAAGCAGTAGTACTGAATTACATAACAGATTTGTGTGCCGGGTTATCATCAATGAAGATGCTTCCTCTGAACAGATGTTGAATGTTTTCAAAATCAATGGAAGAAAATAAATGTTAATTTGAATTGAATTTGAATTAATTCTATGGCAACCATTTACCATTCACAACGTGCGTAAGAAAATTGCGCATTCATTACGGTTTACGATTTCAAAATCGACAAAATACTTTTTGAAATATGAAAAAATGCTGGGGGACTTACTTTTTTGGTTGAGTGTATATATATATATATATATATATATATAATACCAATACCGCTAAAATGACAGCTATTGGCATTTCAAGAGTATTTATATACTGTTACCTCGGCCTAAATATGGCAACATAACACGAACGGTCTAACCCTAACCCTAACCCTACACCACTACCCCTTAAAATGGATTAGGGTTAGGGTTAGGCATTTCGTGCCATGTTGCCATATTTAGGTCGAGGTAATAGTAATATAAATATATATAATCTTAAGATGCCAGTACTCTCATTTTAGCGGTATCTGTATTAGACCCTATTTGTCTAATTAAGCAGGAGACTGGGTTGATACACACACACGTATATATATATATATATATATATATATATATATATATATACAGTTATATATATATATATATATATATATATATATATATATATACATGTATATAGATATATAATGGTGGGACATGATCACTTCATATTTGGGTAGCAGATAACTTAAATGTATCATCCATTCATATTTTATGTTAATCTATTCATTTATGTCCAGTATTGTAATTAATATGTTCTTCTCATACTAAAGAGATATATAAACATGACAAACATGCATAAGTATATAACCTTATTATCGCACTCACACAGCTCGCGATAATAACATCGAATCACATTTTGGGTTGAAACTTATGTGATTTTATTATAACTTGTATACTTTAATTAATACCTCTGTCATGTCCAGCAGGTACCGAGGCAGAGAGTGGCATATCATTGTTTCCACTGGTAGATTGCAGTTCTCCCGCGCCTTGAATATCTACATTGGCTTCCTGAATTCCTGCTGTGGGGCAGATCGTAGGGCTTGGTTTGCTTGGATAAAAACAACAACAATTTTTTTTTTAAAATGATATAATACACTCAAAGTCCTGCGAGTGTGTTTGAAGTATGGGTTAACAGTTACACATGCATGCGTTATTATTTGTAACGATCATAGCTCCATATTAGATATTGCTTTTGAAATTATGAGTAGAAAGCTTTCATCGAATTCATTAGTACTGAAAACATAATGCTTCCAACTCAACCGACTAAAATTTGTCAACGCTTTATTCCCCTATATAAAATTTGGGACAGATTACCTCCTTTTGGGGCAGCAGACACCTATTATCCATTCATCAATATTGTGCAATTGATGTATTTAAAAACTTTTTTTAAAATTAATCATTTTACGCCAGTATTGTAATTAATGGGTTTTGCTCATAATAAACACCATGCTAAATAGCAATATAAACAAGACATAACCTATTTGTTGACATCGGTCTTCTTTCCTATCAATAATCGCACTGACATAGCTTGCGAAAATAAGATCGAATCACATTTTTGGTTTAACTATTATGATCTTGCTAACTGTCTTTTTATACTTACCTCTACCATGTTCAGTTGATACCGAGGCAGACAGTGGCATATAGTTGTTCAAGGGCATTTCTTTTCCACCAGTAGATTGCAGTTCTCCCGCCCCTGGAATATCCACATTTGGTCCCTGAACCCCTGCTGTGATGGCATATTGTGGGGCTTGGTTTGCTTGGATAAGAAATGAAAGTGTGATATCAATACACTCAAAGTCCTGCGAGTTCTTTTGAAGTATGGGTTATAAATTACACAGGCATGCATTATTATTTGTCACGATATTTTTTGTTGTTTTTGATCCCCAGACGAGGAATTTATTATTAAAAAATAACTCAATACATATTACACAGTTTACACAAAGGAAGAATTCATAAAATATATACGATTATACAGTCTTCAAATTGATTCGAATATCGTAAGCTTAATTTTCTTCAACATTTCTTAATCGTTCAAACTTTTCCTCTGAGAGCTTAAGTTGTTTTTTCTTTATAAGATATTTCACATTTTCCATGAGATCTCTTTTAAATTCTTTTAAATTTGTCACGATAATAACTCCATATTAGATGTTGCTTTTAAAATATGAGTAAAAAGCTTACATCGAATTGATTATTACTGAAAAGATTATAATGCTCCCAACCCAACAGACTAAAATTTGTCTACATTTTATTCCACTTAGATGTAAATTGCAGTCGGAAAATTGCGTAGTTAGTTGTCGAATGATTTGAAATTGCTAACGTTTATGAAACTATACTATAAAAAGGATTTTGGTAATGTTTCTAAAATTGACTACATTCGTTGTTCTTACTGTTCTTTGCCTTCATTTCTTCGACAGTGATGGTCATCGCGTTAAGATGCTCTTCGTTGGACTCCTCTGGGGGCTGCCCGACACTGCTTGTTTAACTTGCATACGAACATTCTCTTTGTAGCTGTAATGAATGTGCACGAGAGAAGGAAGTTTCTTCTGTATGGCTTCAGGGACATCGAATACTTTTATAACGATTCGGCCAAGAGGGGATCCGTTAGGAGGAGCTGTGTGCCTCAAGAAATGAGAGAGTGACCTCGTCATAACGACTGATGGTTCCAGGATACGCATGTACGTGACCAGTGGATGAAGGGTTTCGTTGAGTTGACCGTCGCTCTGTGCTTCGTAGTTGAGTTGAAGGATGAACTCAACCAATTGCTGATATACTCCATGTGTACGTCGAAGCACTCCATCTTCCTTTCTTGGATCTGTGTCTAGGTTATCAGCATAGTCCTGGGTGAGCTTTACGACATGGCTGCTTATGTGAATCGCTGCATCGATTGACTCACCGCATGTAAATAAGAGCAGGTTTCGCAGGGAGAGGGCGACATCTATGGTCTTGATCTGTTGGAGTGTTTTGCTGAACGATCGGTCTCCATTGTCGCCCTCGAGGAGTTTGCTCAGGTATTGTGCTGCAAGTTTTTGCTGAAAGGGTGGACATAGAAATTTGATGACTTTGCCTTCAACCGCCTGCTGTGAGGATGGACTAAGTTCATCTTCACCCAACTTATACAGAAGTCCAAGACGATATCCCTCCTCCTTCACTTTTGATTTTAGATCCCCGCAGACACCAAAGTCATTGTCACTCAGCAAGAGTTCTTCTGGACATTCTCCTTTGAGATAACAATTAAATGCCACAGCCGACAGCTTATCCAAGGTGTATTCTTTTGAAAGCCTTTCTTCTTTGAAACTGAAGTCGCTTACCAAGGAATGTGGAGGGGAACACTCTCCCTCGTAGTCAGCTTCGAGTCTCAGGGAATTCATGCCGGCTTCAATGTTGCCTGCCAGTTTGCTTTCTCTGTCATCACCGTCATCGTTGTGTTTGATGATACATTCCATTAACCTGTCTATTAGTGCAGAGGTTGTCTTCAAACCTTCAATTTCAGTAGGGACTTTATGCCACTTGAACATCTGGCATAAGATACTCAGAAGTACAGGTGAGGAAGCCATAACAGGGACCAGTTCCATAGCTTCAAGGTACTCTTGAACTTTTGATTCAAATTCTCCATCTTCTCGTTTCTTGAACAACTGGTGAATGTAGGTGCCGACAGACTGTTCACTGATTCCATCTACTCTGGCTTTATCGTAGTTTCCGAATATATCCCCGAGGTCACCGACACCACTTGAGGTTATAGTCACAAGAAGACACATAGACAGGAAGTTCTGCAACTGGACCATCTTATCAAGCGAGCTCATACAAGTGGCCTCATCTCTTTTCCTGCAATGTATGTAGTTATCTAGGATGACAAGTATCTCACTTTGTCGTTCACGACACATGGCCTCAACACGCTGGGCTGAGAATTCAGAGTTACCTGGCAAACACTGCTTTCTAATCGCGTTTCCCAGGCTGCTCCCTGGCGCTAACTTCGCTGCATCGATGTAGAAAACAACGGCAAAATCCTGCAAAGGATTATCTTTCCCGTTGTGGCACCAACTATGTAGCCACATTTTTATTTCCGTCGTCTTTCCAACACCAGGCGGGCCATAGAGGAGTATTTTGTTTTTTGTATTGTTGGGCTTCCGAAAGAAATCTCGAGCATTGATTTCTGTCACATCTGGGAGATCTGGAGAGATTATAATTTTCTTAAGCTTCGCGGGGACATGAAGTTCATCCACCGAAAATAACTTTTCCTTAGTTGTGGGGACGAAGGGATATTTTCAGAATATTGCTGAACTTCTTGTAATGCTGCTTGACCTCTTTACTGCATTTCATAAGGGTGCTATATGAAGTAAAACACCGTGAGAAGAGGAGAAAAAAGAAGAGGATCGTAATTATTGCGCCATGAAAGATACACACAATTGCTGAAAAGAGACACTTTAAATTGTTTGATATTCTGATAATTATAAGACAACTAACTAGAGTTGGACAAGTACAGTTGGGCTGTGGAAAGGTCATAATTTTAAAATCGTAGCCTACAGGATAATAGAGAGTGCTAAAGCAGTCAAAAGCTGAAATGCTTAAAATGGCCTAAAACATGCCCAAGATTGATTCTAGACCTTTTTGAACTGTTTCAAATTTTGCGCGCGCGCTTACATGCGTGCACCCCATAGACAAATTAAAACATATAGACGGAAAGGTAGCACGCGCGGATTGCCTCATTAGCATATAAGCTGTAGCGTAACCATTCACTCTAAGCGTATTCGGCTCCAGTAACATTTCATTTCCCGAAGCCCTCGATACCAAGAAAATATCGAAAAATATCGAGAAACACCTTATGCATGAGTGCACGAAATGGACAAATGACCTTTGGCCCTATAAAGGACGGAACAATAAGGGCAGCATCACCAAAATGTAAAGGTGTATAGATTATACCAAGATACATCTCCATACAAAATTTGAAAGAAATCCATCCAGAAATGTGGCCTGCAGAGTGCACTCACGCCATGCCCTGAAGTATGACCTTTGACCCTATAAAAGACGGAACACTGGGGGCAGCATCACCATAAGTTATAGGTTTTGTAATTACACCAAGAGACACCTTCATGCAAAATTTGAACGAAATCCGTCAAGAAATGCAGAAGAGTGCACGAAATGTACAAATGACCTTTGACCTATAAAGGACGGAACAATGAGGGCAGCATCACCAAAATGTAAAGGTGTGTAGATTATACCAAGATACATCTCCATAAAAAAATTTGAAAGAAATCCATCCAGAAATGTGGCCTGCATAGTGCACTCACGCCATGCCCTGAAGTATGACCTTTGACCCTATAAAACTATAGGTGGCAGCATCACCAAAAACTATAGGTTTTTAGATTACACCAAGAGACACCTTCATGCAAAATTTGAACGAAATCCGTCAAGAAATGTGGCCTGCAGAGTGCACTCACGCCATGCCCTGAAGTATGACCTTTTGACCCTATAAAACTATGGGTGGCAGCATCACCAAAACTATAGGTTTTTAGATTACACCAAGAGACACCTTCATGCAAAATTTGAACGAAATCCGTCAAGAAATGCAGAAGTAAGAGTGCACGAAATGTACAAATGACCTTTGACCTATAAAGGACAGAACAATGAGGGCAGCATCACCATAATGTAAAGATGTGTAGATTATACCAAGATACATCTCCATACAAAATTTGAAAGAAATCCATCCAGAAATGTGGCCTGCAGAGTGCACTCACGCCATGCCCTGAAGTATGACCTTTGACCCTATAAAACTATAGGTGGCAGCATCACCAAAAACTATAGGTTTTTAGATTACACCAAGAGACACCTTCATGCAAAATTTGAACGAAATCCGTCAAGAAATGCAGAAGTAAGAGTGCACGAAATGTACAAATGACCTTTGGCCCTATAAAGGACGGAACAATGAGGGCAGCATCACCAAAATGTAAAGGTGTGTAGATTATACCAAGATACATCTCCATACAAAATTTGAAAGAAATCCATCCAGAAATGTGGCCTGCAGAGTGCACTCACGCCATGCCCTGAAGTATGACCTTTGACCCTATAAAACTATAGGTGGCAGCATCACCAAAAACTATAGGTTTTTAGATTACACCAAGAGACACCTTCATGCAAAATTTGAACGAAATCCGTCAAGAAATGCAGAAGTAAGAGTGCACGAAATGTACAAATGACCTTTGACCTATAAAGGACGGAACAATGAGGGCAGCATCACCATAATGTAAAGATGTGTAGATTATACCAAGATACATCTCCATACAAAATTTGAAAGAAATCCATCCAGAAATGTGGCCTGCAGAGTGCACTCACGCCATGCCCTGAAGTATGACCTTTGACCCTATAAAACTATAGGTGGCAGCATCACCAAAACTATAGGTTTTTAGATTACACCAAGAGACACCTTCATGCAAAATTTGAACGAAATCCGTCAAGAAATGCAGAAGTAAGAGTGCACGAAATGTACAAATGACCTTTGACCTATAAAGGACAGAACAATGAGGGCAGCATCACCATAATGTAAAGATGTGTAGATTATACCAAGATACATCTCCATACAAAATTTGAAAGAAATCCATCCAGAAATGTGGCCTGCAGAGTGCACTCACGCCATGCCCTGAAGTATGACCTTTGACCCTATAAAAGACGGGACACTGGTGGCAGCATCACCAAACACTATAGGTTTTTAGATTACACCAAGAGACACCTGCATGCAAAATTTGAACGAAATCCGTTGAGAAATGCGACCACTAGAGCGCACACAAGAGTGCACACAAGACATCTAACAAAATATGACCTTTGACCCTATAAAAGACGGAACACTGCGGGCAGCATCACCATAAGTTATAGGTTTTGCGATTACACCAAGAGACACCTTCATGCAAAATGTGAACGAAATCCGTCAAGAAATGCAGAAGTAAGAGTGCACGAAATGTACAAATGACCTTTGACCTATAAAGGACAGAACAATGAGGGCAGCATCACCATAATGTAAAGATGTGTAGATTATACCAAGATACATCTCCATACAAAATTTGAAAGAAATCCATCCAGAAATGTGGCCTGCAGAGTGCACTCACGCCATGCCCTGAAGTATGACCTTTGACCCTATAAAAGACGGGACACTGGTGGCAGCATCACCAAACACCATAGGTTTTTAGATTACACCAAGAGACACCTGCATGCAAAATTTGAACGAAATCCGTTGAGAAATGCGACCACTAGAGCGCACACAAGAGTGCACACAAGACATCTAACAAAATATGACCTTTGACCCTATAAAAGACGGAACACTTGGGGCAGCATCACCAGAAGTTATAGGTTTTGAGATTTTACCGAGATACACCTCCATACAAAGTCTGAAAGAAATCCGTCGAGAAATGTGACCGCTAGTGCGTACACAAGAATGTGACGCGGCGGCGGCGCGGCGGCGGAACGCTGCTGAATCCAAAGTATCCTCCGGCATTCTGCCGGGGGATACAATGAAGAGTAAACAAAATATTTTAGGTCTCCGGGTGAAGCTGCTGCAGCTGCTGGACATGATGATGTCATTGAAAAAAAATTAGAAGACTTGACTACAAGTCTGATCGTTGGAATAGCTACATCTTTTAGCTTGATTCTCCTTTTCTTCATGCCAAATGCAGAATACAGGCCAGGATCCTCAAAATAATCTTCTGCAAAGTAATCACTGCAGATTGTACTCCACTCACTTGGCCGGCCCTTGCCACTCTGCCCGCGTGAGCTTTACCTTTGCGACCCACAATTTCCGTAGATTTTCATCTTTAGGAAAAAGATGCTGGCTTACATAATCTTTAGGGGTCTTGCTACAGCCCGCAACTATACACCGATTCGGCATTATTGATGAAACTGTGTTCCCAGATCGGGGTATCGCCTTAACCATGACACATGTAGTGGCAAGCTATAGATCCGGAGTCGACCCTTAGATGGATATTTGTTTCAATAGTGAGAAGGAGCCGTGATATAAACTACCTAACCAATACAATATTCCATTATTTATTATTTTCACAATGTGTTTTTCTTTTAAGTTTGTTTTAAGTGAGTTGCCAAGGCTGTTCTTTACAAATTGTACTTACAGTATCTAAACACACTTCCAATATGTCGTTGCATATCCCCAAGCTTAAAATGAAAAAAATCTCCAATTCTTTTTGTAAGATGAACATTGTGGATTGATTGATAGTTTATTTAACCTGACAGCTAAGAAAGCAAGTTAGCGTATGTTTGTAAGCAAGCAACCGGGGGAAAGAAAGCTTTTAGTCCTATTCGAGTGACTTGGATTAATTCCTTACCAACTACACAGTATTAATTTCTAATATTAAAAAGGTTTACTTTGAAATATGATTACTTACTATTTAATGGGTAAAACTATGTAGAAATAAGTGAATACATGTTTGCATGAATGGGATTTATGGGGTACTTCATGGAAATTTAATTACTGCTATGGAGTCAATTTCATGGGCATGTACGAATAAGTGAAAATATATTTGCAGATCAGGATAAAATACATGCCTATTCCCAACTGAAAAGTGAAATTCCCCAGTGATTTTTGTTCGATGAAAATATCATTTATAGATGCATATTTATAATAAAAAAAGGTTTACTTTGATAATCTAATTACTACTCTGGAGTAAATTTATTGGGTATGTAGCAATAAGTGAATGAGTTTGGTGGGGGTACTTCATATATAGGCATGCTCAGATATTTGTTGACCGCGCAAACAGGTCTGTTTTCAAGACAAAAATCCACAGGCAATGCTTATTATTTGTGACATACATGTATGTACACAGGTTGCATGGCAGGTCACCGTCAACTTATATTTCAAGTACCCCCATTTTTCTTTTTAATGTTGTTTTTTGTACTGGCACAGCTGTGGTGAGAGGCTGATGATGATTGCATGATGATCAAGTAGTCTTTGTGTCCCATGTCTTTCCTTAAAAACGATTTAGGAGTTGCCCCCTTGTATCGATTGAATAGACCAATATAGGCATATTGTAAATCTCAGTTGCTAAATTATGTCGGGCCCATGAGGGGCCCATGGGGGAACGCAATATATGGGATAAATCATACTGTTCCCACATATTACCCAGATGGACCCCAGATTAAACCCATATGGGCCATCTGGTATGGCCCATATGGGTCCCCTATGGGCCTTGTGTGCAAAATATTATGGGGCCCCATATGGGCATTCCAGGGTAGGACCCATATGGGATAGCCCATATTTTGCCAACATATTGCCCACATTTATACCCAGATTGGCCCCAGGCTGAACCCATATTAGCCATATGGGACGGCCCTTATTGGCCCCATATGGGCCTTGGGTGCAAAATCTTATGGGGCCCATATGGGCATTCCCATGTGGGACCCATATGGTAACCGACAGATAATACCCATATGGGATAGCCCATATTTTACCCACATATTGCCCACATTTATACCCAGATGGGCCCCAGGCTGAACCCATATTGGCCATCTGGGATGGCCCATATGGGACCCACATGGCTCTTGGGTGCCAAATCTTTTGGGGCCCATATGGGCATTCTCATGTGGGACCCATATGGGAACCCACAGATAATACCCTTATGGGATAGCCCATATTTTACCCACTTATTTCCCACATTTATACCCAGATGGGCCCAAACCGAACCCATATTGGCCATCCGGGATGGCCCATCCCTGATAGCAGAAAGTGGTAAAAATTACATGATAATTACGTCGTGGTTTTCGTCTTTTTTACGTCCTGTAATTACGTCAATAAGACGACAACTTGCACCAACGCAAGACGTCAAGAGGACGTCTTATTTTGACGTCATCTGTACACTGTAAAAACTGAAGTGCTGTATGTAACACTTTTTGAGGGCATGCCTTAGGACTGCACTCAGAGTGCTATTGAATGCACACAGCGTGCTATTTCAGCACTTTCACGGGAGCTGGACCGGCTCCTTAAACTGCTAAACATTCATTTAAAAAATGATTTGGGCGAGCTTCGAACCAGGGTCCGCTGATCGAGAATTGCTGGCATTACCGCTAGACTAACTCACATTGTACGATTTAGAGCAGATCATATTGTTACATAGTGAATTTACGACACCACATAGTTCATGTTATCTACTTGACTCCCATGACTAAACTGGATTGCAAGAAGCATTCGTTAGTCCATCGGTAACGTCAGCGCCTCTCAATCAGCGGAACCTGGTTCGAGGCTCGCCACGGTCACATTTTTTTTGCTGGTAAATTAGCACACTACAAGTGCTATAAACAGCATTTCAGGTGCAGTCACTATGCATGCCCCTAAAAGTAGCACTTTAGTTTTACAGTGTACAAGACGTAGAGATGACGTCAAAATAAGACGTCCTCTTGACGTCTTGCGTTGGTGCAAGTTGTCGTCTTATTGACGTAATTACAGGACGTAAAAAAGACGAAAACCGCGACGTAAATATCACGTCATTTTTTTAACACTTTCTGCTATCAGTGTAATTGTTATAATGCAGGATAATGATGTAGGCCTAGTTACATTGACTTTGTATTTTGTAAGTGTAACTCTAAAAATGAATCCACGGTAATTAGTAAAGTAAAACAAAGAAAGTTACTAGATTTAAATTACTTAGCTGTAAATAAATGTAAAAACCCCATGCATATTACTGACTTCTAACTTTTTAAGGACTGCTATTTGAAGGTCCTTATTCCCCCAAAATTCTGAGTCCTTTCATCTCAATTCTAGCCCACAAGTACACTCAACAGCGGCAGAAGCAGTGACAAGAGTTGTACTAGGCCTACTAGTCTAGGTCTAGTCTACGTTGTGGGCACAAGAAGAGGAACTATGTTTTTACATAAATAATATGTAAGTTGTTCATGCATAGTTGACTCGTCTAAGTTAGAAGAGAGAGAGATTTGCAGCTGGCACGGGCAGCTGGCCGAAGAAGTGTGTACGGTTATTCAAATTCTTTGCTCCAGCGCCCCAGGGCGCTGGAGCGACGCTTGCCAGGCCCATCAGTGCGTCGTAAACAGCATACAAATTTTAGGTAGCTGATTTTCTCGTTGGTATTTTTTTTTTTCAATATATAGATGTATTAGATCTATATTTTTTCAAAATTTCCCCTCTCTTCTAGGATTCTTTGCCATGCTGGATAAATGGATTTTATTTATATAATTAATAGGCCGATATATTTTGCATCTCAGGTTTTGCACTCTACTATTATCCACAGCTCACCCAATACTAAGCTGAGTTGAGATGGCAGCCAAATTTATTTCAGGTTTTTGCTCAGATTTATGATTAAGGATCAAAGAATTCTTCATTATTCAATTTTTAAGGACTGAAAGTGAGGTTTTGGGTATGATTTACCTTGTTCACAAAACAATAAGTGTTTAAATTCTTTTATAGCTGCAATGTATTTTAGTTCCCATTATTCAAACATAATCTCTTTTTCAGTTACAGTAACCCATTGCCTTCTTGAATCAGAGGGGTCCTGTATCAAGTCTTTAGCAAAATTTAGGGCATAAGAGAATTCAACAGTCAACAGCTACATGCTAATACTTTGAAAGTAATTGTGAGATCTACTTTAGATGATCATGCTTATGTTGTACTATTTGTTTCAGAATATTCATATTGATAAGTTAAGAATGTATTTTAAAATGTCATGAATCACAAGTAAGCTGGCTACTGATGTCAACAATGTAAGAAAGTTTGTAACATGTTTCTAGCTTTTGTCCCCCCCCCCCCCTCCCCCTTGTTGTTTTTGCATATCTCAATTTCTAATTGAAACTTATTTTTACTATCTTTTCATAGGATTTTTCAAGCTGTCTCTTGGAAGCTGTTCTGCAAGCAGTATACCATCTCATGAGAAACCAGCGCTATCAACCCTCGATCTTTCCCACAATGCACGCACTGTAATGTCAAAGAAATTGCCTTGGAAAAGTTACTGGTAAGAATTGTTTTTGAAAACAGACTTTTAAAGAAAATTATAACTTGTCATGCAGGTTTCTTTTTTTAAAACTTTTACCTTGTCTTGTTTCTTTTATTTTGATTGAATTTAGTTGTTCAACAAGATAGTCGTATAATTTGCCGAGAAATGACATGAACACAACAGATACCAGAGGGACGACACCTTTCATTCAAATAAAATGCTTAATTTTTATTTAATCTGTCAAAACATATTTTTATAAATGAATAGATTTTCATTGATTTTCATTGTGTAACATTGGGTTTTGAACATAAATAAGAAATGACAGAAAAATATATCCAAATTTGTAATACACCTTTAAAATGCATTCCACATTGATGCATGTGGCTTTTAAGGGCCTTTGTTACTGGGGCCAGCTAATCCCAGTTTGCACTTGGCTTTGTAACAGTCGTTTGTTTTGGTAATGAATAGGGGTAACTAAGGACACACTGCCCATGACTCATTCATGTCCAGTAGGGGTGAGTGGGACAAAGAATACCCTTCTCCTCTGCTTCATTATATCAGCATCTCTCAAGAAAGCAACACATATATTTCAGGAAGCAGAGTTCTCTACTCTTCAAACTCCAGCCAGGGTAAGTTAGATTTTAGATTTGTAAATCAATTTTACTTGAGTTAAATGCATCTTTATATAGGAATACATTATAGTTGCTATCTGCACTTAATGTTGATTTTTGTATTGTAACTAACTATGTTTGTAGTTTGCTGGTTAAATGTTTCTGATAACGTTGAACTTGACAACATTAAAGTAGATTAACGTTTATTGGTGCAAACCTACCCTGAATGTAATCATGAAGTAATCTAACACACATGTTAGTAGATCAGGATTGCTGTAAACTATTGTTGAGGTTTGCTAGATTGTAGCTTCTCTCTCTCTCTCTCTCTCTCTCTTTCTCTCCTATATAATTGTAAACAAATCTTTCGGCATATTACTCCCAGTGTTAAAGATCGTATGCTCGATCTGTAATGAAAAACACAAGTCAGAAAAAATTGGAACCAGCGGGATTCGAACCTGTCATCTACTGCTTGCCGGGCAGCGACTTAACCACCAGGCTATTCTGGTTCACGGCCAAGTCACGACGAACTAGAATCAAATACCCAAGATCCTCTTCTTTCTGACTCATTAATATTCAAACGGTCCGCCGTGGAACAATGGTTAGTAAGCGAAGAAGCTTGACTGGGGAGGAATTTTTAATTTGTAAACAAATCTTTCGGCATATTACTCCCAGTGTTAAAGATCGTATGCTCGATCTGTAATGAAAAACACAAGTCAGAAAAAATTGGAACCAGCGGGATTCGAACCTGTCATCTACTGCTTGCCGGGCAGCGACTTAACCACCAGGCTATTCTGGTTCACGGCCAAGTCACGACGAACTAGAATCAAATACCCAAGATCCTCTTCTTTCTGACTCATTAATATTCAAACGGTCCGCCGTGGAACAATGGTTAGTAGGAACGGTGTTAATCCCGCTGGTTCCAATTTTTTCTGACTTGTGTTTTTCATTACAGATCGAGCATACGATCTTTAACACTGGGAGTAATATGCCGAAAGATTTGTTTACAAATTAAAAATTCCTCCCCAGTCAAGCTTCTTCGCTTACTATATAATTATAATTATCTATGTATATATTCTCTTTTCCGTCCTATCATTTGTCCGTCCTATCATTTATCCTCTCGCTAGAATTGGACGAATGAGTGTTGATTCAGCATTACGTGAAGTAGCATTGTGGTATACATGTATTTCATTTTTATTATTTTTGTATACTTTATATGCCACATAGCTGTAGACTAAAACTGAAGATCGGTCTTTTCTCATTTGATACTATACGTTATTCAATTTAAGTCAACTTTTCATATCATAATGTGATCTGTATAGATTTGGTTATTTCATTGTATTCTCCTTTGTCATTTGGACATAGTGTTGGTGTTTCATTACCGAACACATGCTTTTTTGTGATTTAGCATGTCTGTCAACGTAAATATAAGAGACAGGATTTATTGAATAGGGATCAGAGTTAGGGCACGCGGAGGATAATCCACGTAGCCCCATTCACACGCTATTTTAGACTATTCATAAAATATTCATGGATGTTTGTAGATTACAGGGTTATTCACACTTGGAGTATAATTTGCTTCAAAAACCCTGATCTAATTCAAAACATTATAGTGCATTTTAATTGTTATCTTTTACTAAATCATATTCCAATCTCTTTTGGATAAGTATATTCTACCTTGTATTCCTGTACTATTCTCTTTAATTACTCTATTAACCACACTGAATACCTAATCTTGGTTTGGATTAATGTTAGGTGTTGTGCTAATTGTGTGAGGAAACAGGGTTTTGGTTGATTGTACATCTTACTTATTATTCCTTCTTGTATATTTCATTCATTTTACAGGGTTTAGTTTGGATTTGAATCAGCCTCTGCAATAAAAGAATTGGAAACACAACCCTTGAGTTTACTTCATTTGTTAGTGTTACAAAAGTGGCGTAGTCGGCAGGATTGCAGATTAATTTGATCATCCTCTACCCCTCGCCGGAGAATAACATCAGCATCATGTCGCAAAGCGACCTAGAACAACTCCGAGCAAAAATAGAGCAGCTTGAAGCTCAACTTCAAGCCGAGGCTGAGAGCGAGGAGAAACCTGCTTCACCCGATATACAGATGGTCTACATGTCCCAGGGTCGGCGGCTGGATATCTTTAGAGACAGGCCAACCAAGGCCGATGATCCTACGATCCAAGACTGGATAGTGGACATGAGAAGTCAACTTGCCCTTCGAAACGTTCCAGCATCGCGACAGGCAGCCTTCATTAAAGACCATCTTGGGGGATGTGCTCGTCGAGAGATTCTAGGAAGGGGAGACCTGATTGGTAATAACGCTGAAGAGATTTTGAAGGTGTTGGAGAAGGTCTTTGGAGATGGCGATTCCTTAACATTTCTCCTATAAAAATTCTTCAGTTATAAACAGTCTCCATCAGAGAGCATCCTCGAGTGCTCGTTACATTTGATAACTCTCTTCAACAGAATATGTGAAGACAGTACCTACACAGAGTGTCGAGGAGCAACCCTGGAGGGTAGGTTAGCGGAGGTAGTCCAAGATGAGGGATTGAGGAGAGAACTTCGACGATTAAACTTGGAAGCTCCTCACTTGGATTTCTTTGAGCTTCGGGATCGGGCCATCAAGTGGTTTGGCCATCCAAAGAGACATGCAACGATGCAGGCTATCTCCACAAACGATGACAAAATTGCTAATCTATTGCAACAACAGATGGAAATGCTGACAAACCAACAACAACAACTAGAGAAGCAACAAAGGCAAATTGACTCTTTATTGCAAAATGACAGGCGGCAGACAAGTAAAAACAAGGAGACCAGAACTTGTTACAATTGTTACAAGGTCGGACACATCCAACGCTTTTGAAATGAAAGAAAATTTAAACCGACAAGCTCACCCGCTCAAGGCCCTATAAACCAGATCGGTCCTTTAAACATCTAAGACCCGCCGTTGAGAGCCAAACGGTGGGTAGGAATTCTACCGGTTCGACAGTGTATGTGTCTGGGCCCATGTTCTTGCTTTGTATGAGGAGGTACAAGCTTCGAAGCCAAAAGGTGACCATAATAAGTCCTACCAAGTGCGAGCAGGAGGGAGGAAGCCGATGCTGGTGCCAGCAAGGAGCAGTATGGCGGTAAGCTGCACTACGCACAGGCCAGCTGAATCCTATGTCGCTATCATAGAAGAACATAATGCCTGCACTTTACCAAATGGACTCATTCTAGTGCCAACAATTGTTGAGGTACCCACCACAGGAAGAATACCAGTCCAGATGATAAATTACAGTAACAGCGACATCTATCTGCCACCTAGGACACCCATTGGTCTTCTAGAAGCTTCACCTAGCAGTCCCCAGGCATCAACCTCTGATTTTGAAAGTGTCCTACTGGAAGAAGTGCAGCAAGCACCGGTATCTTCAGAAAAGATAGAGGAGTTGATGGCCAGGATGGACATAGATGAAGATATCAAGGACTGTCCAGAGAAATTTCAACAGCTCATGACCCTCATTCGCAAGTACTATGAAGGTTTCAGCAAAGACGACATGGACATTGGATACTGCGATAAGGTAGAACATAAGATCATCCTAGACGACCAGCACCCAGTACGTCTCCCCCATAGGAGGATACCACCCCATCAATGGAATGAAGTGCGGGAGTATTTAGAGAAGTCGCTGCAACAAGGCATCATCCAGCGATCTTCAAGCCCTTATGCATCTGCCGTAGTACTGGTAAGAAAGAAAGATGGGAAGTTACGCCTATGTGTCGACTACAGGGCACTGAACTCGAAGACCCATCGTGATGCATATCCACTCCCACGCATCGAGGAAGCGCTGGATGCTCTGAAGGAAGCTAAATATTTCTGTTGTCTCGATCTGGCTCATGGCTTTCACCAAGTCCCAGTTGCTGCAGAGGACAGGGAGAAGACAGCCTTCAGAGTAGGAACTGGGGGACTTTACGAGTTCTTACGCATGCCATTTGGACTCTGCAACGCGCCAGCAACTTTCATGCGTCTTATGGATCTTGCCTTTGGTGACCAGAACTTCCAGTCGGTCCTCATCTACATGGATGACATCCTTGTCTTTGGCTCTACCTATGAAGAAACTCTGCAATGTCTGGAGATGGTCATGGCTAGACTTTCTAACTTCAACCTGAAAGTCAAGCCTGAAAAGTGCAATCTCTTCCGGAAGAAGCTCCGATACTTAGGTCATCTAGTAGCGGAAGGAGGCATCTCACCAGATCCAGAAAAGATAGCAACTGTCAAAGAATGGGTGGCTCCAAAGACAGAGACTGAACTGCGAGGATTCTTGGGACTATGCAGCTACTATCGACGCTTTGTTCCTGGGTACTCCAAAATAGCTGCACCACTTCACGCACTCTTAGGGGGACCCTCTAAGAAAAAGAACAAGAACAAGAACTCGATGAGGCCTGAACCGTCACCCAGACTTCCTTTATCAGAAGTTTGGAGTGATGGCTGTCAAAAGTCCATGGATGAGCTGAAAGACCGACTGACATCTGCACCAATCCTTGGATACCCAGACTTCACAGAACCTTTCATCCTCGAGATTGATGCCAGCCATCTAGGTCTTGGCGCCGTGTTGTCACAAAAGAAGAATGGTAAAGTCACAGTGATCGCCTATGCCAGCCGAGGACTGCGGCCAAGTGAGCGGAACATGCAGAATTATAGCTCAATGAAACTGGAACTTCTGGCACTAAAATGGGCTGTCACTGAAAAGTTCCGGGACTATCTTGTGGGAGCCAGCTTCACGGTATACACGGACAACAATCCACTAAGCTACATCAATTCTTCTGCAAAGCTGGGAGCAATAGAGATGAGATGGCAAGCAGAACTAGCCCAGTTTCAGTTTGAAATCAAGTACAAGCCAGGACGGGTCAACCTCAATGCAGATGCCCTCAGCAGGAAGGCAGAGCACCATCTTCAGCATGGTAGGCTAGAGGAGATAGGTGGGGAACATCCTCAAGATATCTGCCAGCAAACCAGCAGTAACTTACCTGGTCATCTACGAATGCTTATAGAAGAAGTTGCCGAGATGCAACGCAGCGATGGCGGGAAGGTAGCCGAGGCGATGTCGACTCTTCCTACAATACCTATCCAGACTCTCTTGAAGATGCAAAAAGATGACCCACTTCTGTCAAAGGTAATGGCCTATAAGTCACAGAGACAACCACCAACGGCTCGACAAATTGGGAAGGAGGACAAAAATACAAGGAGGATACTGAGGGACTGGGATCGTCTGATCTGGAAGGATGGAGTGCTCTACCGCACAGCTGAAGATGATGGCACCAAAATACATCAACTATTAATGCCAGACTCCCTAAAGGGCAAAGTGCTAGAGGCGGTCCATGACCAGATGGGACACCAAGCATGGGAGAAAACAACATCTCTAGCTCGTCAACGATGTTATTGGCCATTCATGGCAGATGCCATCAAAGCCTACTGCGATCAATGCCAGAGGTGCATGCTCTCCAAGGCTGGTCCACGTTTGAGAACTACCATGGGAGCCCTGATTGCAAGGAAACCAATGGAGGTCCTCGCTATAGACTTCACTGTGTTGGAACCGAGTGGCCGTGTTGAAAACGTGCTGGTAATGACAGACGTCTTCACCAAATTCACACAGGCGATACCAACTCGTGACCAGAAAGCTGCCACTGTGGCTAGACTCCTTGTAAACAACTGGTTTGTGCGGTTTGGAGTGCCGAAGAGGATTCACAGCGACCAGGGGAGGAACTTCGAAAGTAGCCTCATCAAGGAGCTATGTTTTCTGTATGGAATCCAGAAATCTCGAACGACTCCATACCATCCAGAGGGAAATGGTCAGTGTGAAAGGTTTAACCGCACTCTACATGACCGTCTCCGTACCCTACATCCCAACCAGAAGAAGAGATGGGCTACTTTCCTACCAGAGATCGTATATGCCTACAATTGCACACCCCATTCCAGTACAGGGTACTCACCCTATTACTTATTCTACGGGAGAGAACCAACATTGCCCATGGACCATGTCCTTGGTTTCAGCGGTGTAGGAGATGATGGAGAGAATGATGACTGGGTAACACGCCACCACCAACGTCTACAAAACGCTTTTGACTCTGCAGCCAAAATGACGGAACGTCAAGCACTGAGGCGCCAAGCACGTGCTAACATTAGGGTCAATGACTTGGGTCTGCAGGTTGGAGCAAGAGTTTTCTTGCAGAACAGGGTTCTGGGACGAAATAAGATCCAAGATGTCTGGAGCAGCGTTCCATACAAGGTAGTCGGAAGGCCAAACCCAGAGGGCAATGTCTATATTGTGCAACCCATCGAGGATACAGGTGGTTCGAAGAAAGTTCTTCACAGACGAGATCTTCTAGACAGTAAAGACCTTGTAGCCGACATTGTTCCAGACAGTCCTCCCGAGAATGAGACAGGAGTGCCTTCAATCAACAACTTCAAACTCCCTGAAGAAGATGACAGTGCTCTAGAAGTAGGAGTCCAGATCGCTCCCAGAACACTGACACAGACCCGTGAAAGGTCCAATGATGTTCCTAATATTGTGACAAATCCTTCCACCCCCTCTGCAAAGTGGCTCAGATTCAATAGAGGACGATGAAGGTACCCCCCTGCTTTCGAAAAAGCAGGGGAGCATCAAGATGTAGACCCTGAAGAAGTACCAATACTCAGACGCTCTGCAAGGCTCCAGGGAAAACCCCCACCAACCGTCATCGAAGAGATTCTAGAAAATTTGAGTAGATTTCGTTCACTCATTTTAACGAAGCTTTCAAATATAAAGTAATGGTATTTTTGGGGTGTTTGTTAATTTAACCATGAGGCCAGTAAACATGATTGTTGTTTGATTTATTTATATTTCTATTTGAAATTTTGTAAGGGTATATATGTTGTCGAGGATGCCAACATGGAGCAGGGGAGAATGTAACATTGGGTTTTGAACATAAATAAGAAATTCAGAAAAAGGTTTGCGGTACAACCATGTGAGTTGGAATAACTCCACGTTCCGGTCAGAATGCTCTGGCCGTCGTCAGGAGAATGAGAAGAGCGAATAAATCAGCAGAATCAGCAGAACATAAATTCTGCTGATTTATTCGCTCTTCTCATTCTCCTGACGACGGCCAGAGCATTCTGACCGGAACGTGGAGTTATTCCAACTCACATGGTTGTACCGCAAACCTTTTTCTGAATTACAACTTCACCATGCAAACCTTCAAATCCTATATAAATAAGAAAGGACAGAAAAATATATCCAAATTTGTAATACACCTTTAAAATGCATTCCACATTGATGCATGTGGCTTTTAAGGGCCTTTGTTACTGGGGCCAGCTAATCCCAGTTTGCACTTGGCTTTGTAACAGTCGTTTGTTTTGGTAATGAATAGGGGTAACTAAGGACACACTGCCCATGACTCATTCATGTCCAGTAGGGGTGAGTGGGACAAAGAATACCCTTCTCCTCTGCTTCATTATATCAGCATCTCTCAAGAAAGCAACACATATATTTCAGGAAGCAGAGTTCTCTACTCTTCAGACTCCAGCCAGGGTAAGTTAGATTTTAGATTTGTAAATCAATTTTACTTGAGTTAAGATGCATCTTTATATAGGAATACATTATAGTTGCTATCTGCACTTAATGTTGATTTTTGTATTGTAACTAACTATGTTTGTAGTTTGCTGGTTAAATGTTTCTGATAACGTTGAACTTGACAACATTAAAGTAGATTAAAGTTTATTGGTGCAAACCTACCCTGAATGTAATCATGAAGTAATCTAACACACATGTTAGTAGATCAGGATTGCTGTAAACTATTGTTGAGGTTTGTTAGATTGTAGCTTCTCTCTCTCTCTCTCTCTCTCTTTCTCTCCTATATAATTATAATTATCTATGTATATATTCTCTTTTCCGTCCTATCATTTGTCCGTCCTATCATTTATCCTCTCGCTAGAATTGGACGAATGAGTGTTGATTCAGCATTACGTGAAGTAGCATTGTGGTATACATGTATTTCATTTTTATTCTTTTTGTATACTTTATATGCCACATAGCTGTAGACTAAAACTGAAGATCGGTCTTTTCTCATTTGATACTATACATTATGCAATTTAAGTCAACTTTTCATATCATAATGTGATCTGTATAGATTTGGTTATTTCATTGTATTCTCCTTTGTCATTTGGACATAGTGTTGGTGTTTCATTACCGAACACATGCTTTTTTGCGATTTAGCATGTCTGTCAACGTAAATATAAGAGACAGGATTTATTGAATAGGGATCAGAGTTACGACACGCGGAGGATAATCCACGTAGCCCCATTCACACGCTATTTTAGGCTATTCATAAAATATTCATGGATGTTTGTAGATTACAAGGTTATTCACACTTGGAGTATAATTTGCTTCAAAAACCCTGATCTAATTCAAAACATTATAGTGCATTTTAATTGTTATCTTTTACTAAATCATATTCCAATCTCTTTTGGATAAGTATATTCTACCTTGTATTCCTCTACTGTTCTATTTAATTACTCTATTAACTACACTGAATACCTAATCTTGGTTTGGATTAATGTTAGGTGTTGTGTTTATTGTGTGATGAAACAGGGTTTTGGTTGATTGTACATCTTACTTATTATTCCTTCTTGTATATTTCATTCATTTTACAGGGTTTAGTTTGGATTTGAATCAGCCTCTGCAATAAAAGAATTGGAAACACAACCTTTGAGTTTTAATACTTCATTTGTTAGTGTTACAATTGTAATTGCATAAAATTATTTTGAATGTATTGCATTCAGGCTGAATGAAGCAAAAGAAATTCTGGTTCTTATCTCTTAATCAGTTTTTATTCTTTGTCAAACATCTATCCAGTAAAGTGTATTCAAGTACAGTATAATGCTGATAATGTGTTTCCTGTTTGATTTAAGCAGGGAAATGTAACTAACTCTTAGTTACATTTCCCTGATTTAAGCCAGTGAGAATGAGTTTGATTGTAGAGTACTATAATCAAAGGTGTTACTAAATTGATGGATTTAGTTAATGTGCCCTTTGTTTCTTTTTGTTTTTAGCTCTTTATTGCTTTTCATTGTACCTCTCCCGTTTTATTAATGAAGCTGTAAACATCTCAGATAGCACAGACTGAAAACTTTCCTGATGAAATCTACCAGATGACCATCCTATAGAAGCTATAAATGCCTCACACAACCAAATATCCACCTTACCAGAGTGTCTATGAACTGTCATCCCTCAGAATTTTAGATTTGAGTGACAATGAAATCACAGGTATGTTCTCTTATTTCTCACTCATTTATAAATATGAAATATGAATACATGAATAATAAGGATTGAAAACCAGGAATTAATTCAGCTTGTGCTGGACTTTGCTGGATTTCTGTCTCGTATCGAGCAAAACAAAGTCCCTATTTATTCCTGGTAATACCTTCCCAGGTAAATTATCTCCAGGGTTATAACATTATTAAATCCAAAATGGGGCTGCAGAAACAAAATCCTCAAAAAGCCCTTTTATGTCTTTGTTTTTCTCTAAGGGTAGGGGGGGGGGGGGGTGGCCTCTTCAGTTTTCACTTCACCCCATGAATCTACCTGCATGTATGTTTGAGTAATACTGGCATCCATAATTTCATAATTCACAGATTAAAATCCATATTTGAATATTTATAAGAACAAATGAAATGACAATACATTTGGGTTTTCTATCAATGAAAAATTAAATACATTACTGTACATGAATTTCAAGCAAATGTGTGGATAAATAAGAACATCTATTTTGATCCCTCGATTTCCTTGCAGATCTGGATGCAAGCAACTCTGTGGCATGTCTGTCATTGAAGAAATCAACTTGGAGCACAATCTCATACCTGGTGATACCTACTCAGAACTTTTACAATCTCAGGAATCCAACATTAAACTGCTAATATGTGAGTCGTCTCCTTCAGATCATATGGATTGAAGGTGGTATTTCCTTTGTTCAACCCCCCCCCCCCCCCCCCCCCCCCAATCACCCCCACACTTGGAAATTATGTTGTCTGCAAGCACAGACCCTAATTTGACACTTAATCAGAAAATCATTGTCTTGAGAGAAGCCTAATTCAGCTACCTTGTGGTCATGTCAGGAGCAGCTATAGTACATGGCCTATGGTAGCCTTACAGTGCAGACACTCTTTTACAACTGACAGGGTTTCTACCTGCAAACTATCGGTATAGGGCCATTCACAAACGGAGCAATATTGAGTTTCGAAAATCGGTACTAGTTTTTGAGACATTATTCAAAGCTTTTTATGTATGTGGACATGAAATCTCTGAAAATAGTGAGATTCTAGTTGTCATTCAAATTGTCATTACTAACTTTACAGTTAAATTACTTTGCAGGCACAAAACTTGGCCAATTACCATAATTCACTACCCAGATTTGACCCCTCAGTCATAGTTCATAAGGCTTTCCTATACTAAAGGTTTTCTTGACACAGACAGTGGCATAGCCAGCATAGGGTGAATTAAGCCTTTACCCCCTGGCTCCAACCATTTGGAGACAATTCCACTGTCCTGATCGACAGCCTCCAAACCAACTTTGACGGACCCTGGTTTAAAACTGAATCCCGTCTTTCAGATGGTGACGTTAAATTTCTATACCCAATAGTAAATAATCATGTCTGATTAATATGTGTCTGTAAAAACCCACTTGTAAACATTGGTGCAATCATAGCTAACAGAAGCAGTGGCAAATTTAGGGGGGGGGGGGGGGACATCTGGCCCGTGCCCCCACCCTTTTTGGAAGAAAAAATATGCATTGTGCTCCCCCCCCCCCTTTTTAGAACGAAAACCTTTCTATTATATGATACTAATTCTATTGTTTGTTATACAGTATACTATAATATATATTGATGATTCAAGCAAAATTTGCATTTGAAAAGTGTAGTTACTTGAAAATTGGGAGATGAAACTTTTTTGTTTTTAACAAACCATGTGAACTACTGAGAATCCATGAAATAAATGTACAATCAGGAGCAACATCTTGTGGCACAACTACGGAGCCCGGGAAGGGACATGGGGAAAATCTTCTTTTGGAGATATTATCTCGTTCCCTCGAGATAATAACTCGTTCCCTCGAGATAATAACTCGTTCCCACGAGATATTATCCCGTTCCCTCGAGATAATAACTCGTTCCCACGAGATATTATCTCGTTCCCTCGAGATAATAACTCGTTCCCACGAGATATTATCTCGTTCCCTCGAGATAATAACTCGTTCCCTCGAGATACTAACTCGTATCTCTATTTGAAAAGTGTAGTTACTTGAAAATTGGGAGATGAAACTTTTTTGTTTTTAACAAACCATGTGAACTACTGAGAATCCATGAAATAAATGTACAATCAGGAGCAACATCTTGTGGCACAACTACGGAGCCCGGGAAGGGACATGGGGAAAATCTTCTTTTGGAGATATTATCTCGTTCCCTCGAGATAATAACTCGTTCCCTCGAGATAATAACTCGTTCCCACGAGATATTATCTCGTTCCCTCGAGATAATAACTCGTTCCCACGAGATATTATCTCGTTCCCACGAGATATTATCTCGTTCCCTCGAGATAATAACTCGTTCCCACGAGATATTATCTCGTTCCCACGAGATATTATCTCGTTCCCTCGAGATATTATCTCGTTCCCACGAGATATTAACTCGTTCCCTCGAGATACTAACTCGTTCCCTCGAGATACTAACTCGTTCCCTCGAGATACTAACTCGTTCCCTCGAGATACTAACTCGTTCCCTCGAGATACTAACTCGTTCCCTCGAGATACTATCTCGTTCCCTCGAGATACTAACTCGTTCCCTCGAGATACTATCTCGTTCCCTCGAGATACTATCTCGTTCCCTCGAGATACTATCTCGTTCCCTCGAGATACTAACTCGTTCCCTCGAGATACTATGTCGTTCCCTCGAGATACTAACTCGTTCCCTCGAGATACTAACTCGTTCCCTCGAGATACTAACTCGTTCCCTCGAGATACTAACTCGTTACCTCGAGATACTAACTCGTTCCCTAGAGATACTATCTCGTTCCCTCGAGATACTATCTCGTTCCCTCGAGATACTATCTCGTTCCCTCGAGATACTATCTCGTTCCCTCGAGATACTATCTCGTTCCCTCGAGATACTAACTCGTTCCCTCGAGATACTAACTCGTTCCCTCGAGATACTAACTCGTTCCCTCGAGATACTATCTCGTTCCCTCGAGATACTATCTCGTTCCCTCGAGATACTATCTCGTTCCCTCGAGACGCTAACTCGTTCCCTCGAGATACTAACTCGTTCCCTCGAGATAATAACTAATTAAATCTTCTGGAACTGGATTGTGTCAGTGCATGCAGTACATCCGTAAAGAGCATAGAGCACCGTAACGGTAAGTAGGCCCATAGTTCTGCAGTATTCTATTATAGATTTAGAGAGGAAAATCTTTTAGTTCTAACTTTTTTTACATGGGTCGGTAGTGAAGAGAAGACGGCGCTAATTAATGAGTAGGCCTAGGCCTAGGAATGTGCTTTATAATTCGTATCCCACGCTCGCCATGGCATGGGCACAGCAAACACTCCATACGGTACCCTACACTCCACGTCCGCTAACATGTATACAGCCACACGCGTGTGTCTTTACCATCCAGCCACACGCGTGTGGTTGTACCCGAACCTCGTATGGCTGTATCACGCCGGCATTAACACGTACTGTATATCACCGTCATCACAATCAAAATAACCTCATTTTTTCATTTAATTCTTTCATTCTAAGCCACTTAAATCGTTTCAATTTCATTCTCACTGTCTTCTCTCTTGGATTTTCTAGTATTGTTACAAAGGTTCGTCTGTTTAACAGCAATTTTTTACACTTTTTCTACTTATGTCATGTCCATTCTGGCTTGCTTTCGCGACGGCTCTGTCAGTCTGCGTAAACAATGTGCATGTATACATGTACGGTACGGTGCAGGCATAAATGGCCACAAGTCATGCACGCACCATAACACATGCACATTATTTACGCAGACTGACAGAGCCGTCGCGAAAGCAAGCCAGAATGGACATGACATAAGTAGAAAAAGTGTAAAAAATTGCTGTTAAACAGACGAACCTTTGTAACAAGACTAGAAAATCCAAGAGAGAAGACAGTGAGAATGAAATTGAAACGATTTTAGTGGCTTAGAATGTAAGAATTAAATGAAAAAAATGAGGTTATTTTGATTGTGATGACGGTGATATACAGTACGTGTTAATGCCGGCGTGTGGCTGTATCCAGCCATACGAGGTTCGGATACAACCACACGCGTGTGGCTGGATGGTAAAGACACACGCGTGTGGCTGTATACACTGCCATTAATTTACGGTACACTGGGCTGTTTTAGGCGAAGTATAATAATATATATGTTTCTCGTCCCCGCCCGCTTCAATTTTTCAGGCCGCCTCGATTTATTTTGTATTTTTTATTTAAAAAACAGAGGAAAAAAAATATTTTCATTCTGCTCGCACGCGTATACGCAGAGCTGCCAACAGAGACTCCCGGAAAATATCTTTAGTAATGGGTGTGTGTCTATGTGTGTGTGTAATTGGGTTTTTACAGACGTGTATCAATCAGATATGATTATTTACGTCTGGGACCGACCTTTAAAGGCCAAGTCCACCCTAACAAAAGTTGATTTGAATAAATAGAGAAAAATCCAACAAGCATAACACTGAAAATTTCATCAAAATAGGATGTAAAATATGAAAACGTGGTATTTTAAAGTTTCGCTTAATTTCGCAAAACAGTTGTATGCACATCCTGCTCAGTATGCAAATGAGGGAACCACTGACGTCACCCACTCACTATTTCTTTTGTATTTTATTATGTGAAATATAGAATATTTTAATTTCTGCAGATTTCAAAATTAGGAAGCTCTCATTGAATTGTGTATAGGTTGCAACAATGGCAATTACACATATTCAGCGAGGAATCAAACCTTGTTTCACATTATAACCAGGAAAAATTAAAATATTTCGTATTTCATGTAATAAAATACTAAAGAAATAGTGGGTGACGTCACTGGTTCCCTCATTTGCATACTGAGCAGGATGTGCATATAACTGTTTTGCGAAATTAAGCGAAACTTTAAAATACCATAACTTTCTTATTTTACATCCTATTTTGATGAAATTTTCAGTGTTATGCTTGTGGGATTTTTCTCTATTTATTCAAATCAACTTTTGTTAGGGTGGACTTGGCCTTTAACGTCACCATCCGAAAGACGTGACTCAGTTTCGAACCTGGGTCCGCTGAATCAGTTTATAACCTCCACTGGTAGCTGGATTACAGGCGCGCGCCACAACGCCCAGTTTTTTTTTTTTTTTTTTTTTTAAAGGCTTATGCCAGTCAATCATGACTATTTAAGCCTATAGTCATGGATTTGGATTTGGATCTGGGTACATTAATAAGGCTTTAAGATTTCTTGGGTAGGATTAATTTCTTTAGCAAAATTAAGATATATAAAGTTCTTTTTCAGAAATAGTTTTCTTCGTAACTTGAGTGGGAGTTCACCACACTCTACTTGCAGAGCATCTAGGATGTAAGTCTTGTAGCTCCTGTTATTTTTTTAAACATTTATATTGAATGGTATGTATCTAGTTCTTTTTTTTTAAGTTGTTAGATGCCGAATCATATAGTTCGCCTCCGTAATCTATTATAGAACGGATGAGTCCTTTGTATATTGAATATAAAATATGACTTCTATTACCCCCAAGAGGTGCTCGATATTGGCTACTATGTAGTGCGACCATCCCCGTATAAATACGCTGTCATGGCATTTAACCATATAAACTATAATATAATAAATCCCAAACTTAATAAAGTAACAATTAAGCAATGCGAAGAATACTGCTTTTTTGGAATCTGGTTTGACAAGAGACTCACTTGGAGATATCTTACAAATAAAGTTATTGAGAGATTTAACAAAAGAATAAACTTACTTAGATACATTTCTGGCACCTCTTGGGGTAACAGAAGTCATAGGTTATAATCAATATATAAAGGACTCATCCATTCTATAATAGATTACGGAGGCGAACTATATGATTTGGCATCTAACAACTTAAAAAATAAAGAACTAGATACCATTCAATATAAATGTTTTAAAAAAATAACAGGAGCTACAAGACTTACATCGCTAGATGCTCTACAAAATAGAGTGTGGTGAACTCCCACTCAAGTTACGAAGAAAACTATTTCTGAAAAAGAACTTTATATATCTTAATTTTGCTAAAGAAATTAATCCTACCCGAGAAATCTTAAAGCCTTATTAATGTACCCAGATCCAAATCCAAATCCATGACTATAGGCTTAAATAGTCATAATTGACTGGCATAAGCCTTTAAACAAAAAAAAAATAAATAAAAAAAAGAATAAAGATCTCCTACAACGGTACTAGTTTAAACCCAATAGGCTTCAATTAATTTCTCATATAAACTGTAAAAGGAAGGAAACCAGGCGCCTCTATGAATTCAGAAGAGGGAAAGGGCTTGAAAATTAATGAGGAGAACAAAAAATATTAAAAAAAAGATTCAACAGGGGACATGCAACTATACTGTATCACAGTGTTGTTCCATGCCCGTGCCTATTTTCTTTACATTTAAATATAATTTTAAGATAGTAATCATACACACACACACACACACACACGCACGCAGGGAATTGGGGGGGGGGGGGGCTCCTGGTGTCTGTACGCGTGTGTGTGTGTGTTTGGGGGACTAGGGGCATAGGGTCCCGACTTTTACAAGTATCCGAAATGTGCCCATTTCTGATAATTTTGAAAAAAATGTTGCCCGACTTTGTTTAAATGATGGGCACGTTCGAGCAAGTGGAATGAGACATCTTTTGCTGTGGGAGGGGAGGGGCATGTACCCCTCTTGACCCCAGCTCCTCTGCCTTACATTTTACTAGACAGATACATGTAGTAAAACGGGTAATTGTTACTATAAATACCGCACTGATTGTTAAAAACTATATGGCACTTTTTGTAAGAAAAAAAAAGGGAAATGTATAGGTAAAATGGGTCGTGCTCATTACAAGAGGAAGGGGGGGGGGGGCTATCAGAAGGGGCTCTCGATATCAGAAGTTAAAAGTGACAGTTAATTTGATATCAGATCTGAAAAGTTACACTCATATCAGTTGGGGCAAGGGCACTCATTACAGAGCAAAGGGGCAGACTTGAAAGGAGCAAATATTTCTTTCAAAAGGGGCACTTATCACAAGGGGAAATGACACTTTCTAATAAGGAAAAGGGGCACTTTTGTAGTAAAAGGGGGCAGTTATCAGAAAGCATAAAATTCCAGAAATAACAAGGGACACTTTGGCGGTATTTCAAAAAATGGAGGGGGACACTGCACATATAACAGTCAAGACCACGAAATCTGTGTGTGTCAGTATTCAGAACACAACAATTATCATTGTGCTTTGCAGCTGAAATTCCAGAGCTGAATCATTAATGACATTGAATAGTAAAAGGTTGGGGGATAAATGACAGGTACCATGCACAAATGGTATTATCGTTTTCTGAATTTCATTGTTGATACACACTGATACACAACTGGAAATCTAATTAAATTTTCAGAGCATCAATTTTAGAGCATTAACCACATATATTTCACAGAACGTATCCAAAAATAGATTTATATCCTTTAACTGAACAATTTGATAGTCTCATTATGTCATAAGTTGAGTTATTAATGATTAAAAGTGTTAACCTATTTTTTTAAACACCTAGTACATGCAACCAATTTTTGCATTTGATATCAAAGAAACCCAATTAAACTATGTAGGGTAGGCCTAGCACACAATGAGCTTTAAAGATTTGATTTAATTTCAAAGAAAAAATGTACTAAAATCTTGTTTTGATCTTCCTTTTTATTGCATCTTCAGAAAATCATAACAGTGACAAATTTTGACATAAATCAAAGTGTCACAATTGTTTACAATCTCAAGGCAGTTTCATGGCAATTTCAAGTCAATTTCAATTGACAATTTTACAGATCATTCAACATGAATTTTCTTGTTGTTTACTAAAAATTTTCTGAGGCCATGAGTATATACACACCTATATGTTCCATAGTAATTCAATGAAAGATTGACTAGTGATGAAGTGCCGATAATTTGATAATAGATGATGAAACGGTGGTGCCACAACCACCCCCCCCCCCCCCCCCCCGAAAAAGCTAAAAACATCAATATAATTTACGTGCACACTTCACAAAAAAAAGTATCTCACCACTCTTTCGAGGAGATAAATTTAGTGAAAGTGTGAAACTGTCAAGAGTCCCTTGATGACCATTAATTCTTTATATCTGTGTATAGTTTTGCAGCGGCGTATCCTGGATTTCCCAATAGGGGGCGCCAGGAATTATTGATCGCCGTCATGTGGGAGAAATTTTGCTTCTGAAGAAGGGCCGAGATGCAAAATAGTGCTATATAGTGCTATATTTTTTTTTACGACGGCCAGTAGGGAGGGGGGGGGCGCCTGTTGCGCCCCCCTGGATACGCCACTGGTTTTGCATTTCCAGCTTCCAAAATAATTGCTGCAGGAGCATGTTACTGAGAGAAATACATCCAAGAAAAAACAAAACCTTAAAAGAAAGGGCCACTGTGACCAAACTATGTGCTCTATGACTTTTTCACATAAAACAAAAGTATAGGATACCTTGATGGCGTCCATCCGTATATGATGTACCTGGCAGCATTGTTTAGAAAATGTCATGTACAAAGTAAATGGTACTTTACATTGCCATCAATCGCAAAAGTATAGTATAAAGGTTACACCCAAAATGGTTTGAAAGATTAAATGTTGTTTAAAGCCACGGCAAATACAACAAAATATTAATAATCATAATTTCAGATATTCAAATATATGTATTTGTATTAGATATTTGAACTACATGTGGCATATTTCTGCAGTATCATTCATTCATTCATCTAGGTGTCGATCAAAACCTGACTAGGCAAAGTCCATGGTACTTTAGTAGACTATATGGCACTGTCAGTTGCAGTCTATTTTATGTCAGTTATAAAAAAATATAAAGAAGAAAATTAGAATTTCACTTACTAGGCTACAAACTCTTTGGCTTGTGTAGATCTAGATCTAGTTCTCTTTAATATTTGATGGTCAGTTGGCATAGCATTTATGATCACAATGATTACGACGACTTTTTCCTTCCCCCCCCCCCTAAAAAAAAAAAAAAAAAATCAGTGGCGGATTCATGTGCCCCCGGGCCAAAATTTCTTTTTAAAATTTCTTTTTTGCTTGTCAGGGAATTATGGAGGGAAACTGGACCCTCATTGCACCCCCATAACCCCCCCCCCCCCCCCCCCCCCTGAGCGAATTTTGGAAGGTCTGGTGATAAAAAAAAAATTTGTCGACACCAACCACCCGCCCCCATTGAGTGAATTTTCGGGAAGCTGAAGAAAAAAAATACGGGTCTACCTTTTCCAAAAGTTGACAAACCTTTATTTGTTTGCCCCCCTGTTACTCAATCCTGGATACGCCACTGACATTGTATATATATATATATATATATATAAAGGAATAATTGGCAGGACCAGAAAGTAGTGTTTTTGAACCCCCCCCCCCCCCCCGAGAATACATTTCCCCCTTTTCTGCAAATAGACGATGAATGAAAAATCGTTACTACCCCGGGGTGTACCAAATCTGAAACAAATCGGCAACCCTGCCTCCTAACGAAATCCTGGATTCACACCTGTATGAAGCAACAAGTGGTGGGACTGAAAACTAGATGGTGAATAAGTCTCAGACTTATGCAACTTGTGTCACGTGGTTTTTATTTTCTTCTTTGTATAACAGTCAACCAATTGACTTCAGGATGGCAGACAATGGAGAGGAGACCCTGATAGATTTTCTGAGAAAAAGAGGCGTTGAGGAAGGCCATCTTCAAATCATTGAGGAAGAGAAGGTACTATAAATAAATTTACTCTCTTATGTTTTTTGGCCAGGACCCCCAGGACACTATAAGCAGATAAAAACTAATAGATGCTTCTGTATGACACTCTGAAAACTTATGATATGCACGGTAAGAGTTAGTGCTATTGTTCTAGAATGGGGTAATGCGATAATTCTATCTTTTCTTATATTATTCTTTGTTTATATCCTTCTTTCATTTTCTCATTCCTTCTACAAGATAACATAAGGAAAGATAGAAATATCAAGCGGCCGCCAGATAATTCTATATTTGCTTATACTGTTCTTCACTCTCTTTCTTTCCTTATGTTATTTTATTCTTTTATATTTGCCTTATATCTTTCATTATGTTATGTTGTAGATATAAAGAGGAAATGAAAAAAAGATAAAAACAAAGAATAACATAAGGAAAGATAGAGAAAGAAGAACATAGAAGGAAAAACAAAGAATAGTATAAGGAAGATAGAAAGAGGAAATGAAAGAAGGATAAACCATAAAATAACATAAGGAAATAGGGTCTTATTCTTGTAATAGTTTTCTCTTTTATCTTTCTCCTTTTTTAACCCTTGATATGGAGCGGGGGGGGGGGCTGCACAGTCGTTTCAGTCCCCCCTCCTTTTTAGGAATTATGAACCCTATTTAATTTTCGGAACCTGCAGGCATGGGAAATTTCTGTTTCGGAATTATGAAACTTCGGAAAAACGAGTGCCCCCTACCCCCCCCCCCCCCCCCCGACCCCCAATCTCCCCCCTTCGGTCTTTAGGGCTGACCCCGGGAAGAAAAAAACCTTGAGTTTTGTTAATGATGGGAAATGAATTATTATGTAATTGAATGAGTTTACATTAAATGTTCAAAACTACACAAAAAAATCATCATAAATAAAAAGTATGGTCACATTTAAGTAACGTCAATAACTTGTGCAACTTGGATTATTCTCGGAAGCTGGAGCCAACTGAACTCCAGAAAAACTTTTCCTCAATGCTTTATGATTTTTTGGGGCAACAATTTGCCACTTTGTACAAGTCAACATTCCATTCCTATACAATCAACCTTGCCCTCAGTATAGTCGCATACAATTTGAGGGCCGCAAATTTGAATTTATTGTAAATCTAAGTAATTAAATTCACATGAACAAACTATACAACTTAACTATTCATTACTTATACTATCATTTTGCAGATTGACTGCATTTCCCTTCTTCAGATGGATGACAATGCAATGAAGAACTACATTCCACGTTATGGGGATAGGCTAGCTGCAATGGCATTCTGTAGGAAGCAAGATAAAGAAAGCTCAGATAAAGAAGAGCCAAGATCCAGCTTGCTTCAGAGACTAAAGAAGAAACTGGGTGACCGCAGTAGAAAACGAAAGTCAGAAGAACATGAACAACCGTCGACTTCGTTAAAAGGAAACGACAATGCGATGAAGAAGGATAGGCGACTGGAACTAGGCTGGATGGATTATGATTATTCCATTAAACAATTCAAACAGGTCCGAAGCAAAAATGGAGGGGGGACGCGTCAGTTAAGAGTGGGCAAGTCACAAGGAGTTAATGATCTGTTGCAATTGTCCAAGGCATTGTTCTTTCCCGAGGGAAACTCAAAGAAGGGTCGTCTGGAAGATTTCGAACTGTCAGTTCAAGACTTCAGAGGTTGTGACGTTGGACAATTGACCATTGGTGAACTGTACGAGAACACTAGTGTGAAAATGTTAAGATTGTATCTTTGCACAAAGAAATACAAAAAAGAACAATCAGTAGTCAGTACTTCACAAGAAAGCTCAGTGTCAGATCAGATCCCGTTACCAGACATCCAAAGTGAAGTGGAAGTGATAGAGGAAGAGACTGATAGTAACATTTCGTCTGCTTTGGACGATACTGTCCCTTATGGCTCGGGAGCAACGGATGGAATCTCGTACGTACCCATCATACTGGACGATCTTTCTTCCTCATCAGACCCCGACGCAGGATTACCGGAGATTTCTATCGGGCTTCGTGATTTTGAAAATTCATCAGAAGAGAATCCGCTGATCACGCCTGTGCAACAGGAAACCCGATCACACACTTCTAACTGTACTGGACCATCCTCAGCTCCAAACAATAGTCAGATAGGTGTAACACAGACAATGCAGGGCCTGAGGATTCTCAACTGGAAATTCGTCTACATCGTGTCAACATTCAAGAGGAGATGATTGGAATTTTCAAGACACCTGAAATCATCAGGATGCCCTTAAAAGTCACATTTGTTGACGAGTCTGGAGTTGATGCCCAGGGTGTGTCTCGAGAAGCCTATAGCGCGTTTTGGCGATCTTTCTTCGAAACCTCTGCAGATGGCGAGGAATACCGGATCCCATCGCTTAATCCACATTACGGATTGGAGGAGTGGCAGGCGGTCGGCCGCATCCTAGCCAAAGGTCTCTGTGACCACAAGGTTTTTCCTATCCAAATGGCTCCTGCCTTTTTTCAGGCCCTGCTGTTTGGAGAGGAATCCGTTTCAGCTGAAGACCTCAGCGATTCGTTTTTGAGGTTCCTAAGTGACATAGACAGAAAAGCTATCCAAGCTGCTATGGAAGGTCACCTTTCAGAAGACGAGAAGGAGGTCTTTGAGGACTTCCTTGATAGAGAGGGTAGTCATAATACAGAACAGCAGCTATGCACTGCAAGCGATGGGAGGAATAGTCAGGGATGCACTTATCGACTCTTTTCCTAATATCCAATCCATTAAGAACTTGTATGATAGCTGCAGGCCCACGCCGAAGAAGGTATGCGATCTCTTTCTTGCGGACCCCACGACCAAAGAACAAAATCAGTCTCTGCGATATCTGATGCAATATGTACGGGCTCAAGACGACGAGGGCCTTGCAAAATTGCTTCGATACCTGACGGCATCCAGTATTATGTCTGTGCCGCGTATTACTGTTCAATTCCAAGACGTGAGCGGACTAGCTCGAAGGCCAATCGCCCATACATGTGGACCTTTACTTCATCAGATTGTAAGAACGACAAGTTCCTATTGAATTTTATAGTGTAAACTTCCATTAATTGATTATACATGTTATAGTATATACATCATTATAGCAATAATAATTATATGGTACTGTTCCAGAATGCAAGGTTTATTTTGAAACTTGGCGGGGGGGGGGGGGGGGGGGCAATACAGTGTATAGTTTTAATTAACTCAATTAAATTTGGAACATTCATTTATTTAATTGTTGTTGTTTTACAGTTTTAGATAGATTATGCATTAGATGTGAGCAAAATGTAAGCTTTTTGCCATCATGGTTTGTTTTGTTGAATTGTATATTATTTAGTTCGGGGTTTGGTTATCCCAAGGTCATAGAGTTAGTAGCAGATGGCTTTTGAAAGCCTTTAAATCAAGGTTTTCAGAGAAACAAGGTTTTCAGTTTAAACGAGACTGAAAGGAGTAAGTCTAAATGGTCCAATCGTTGATGTACTAATCATAAAATGTTAAAATTATATCTTGTTTTTGAAGAATACTTGCCAGTATTAAACAGTTCTGATGCTGCAATTCCATGTAGATCTAGGTGCAGATCACAAAGATTACCCATTGATAACATTAGATTTAATTCTGCTTTGAGTGACGAAGCAGTATGCACACCATGCTTTTTAAGTGAAATTGTGGATGAAATTCTTATCTTTTACTAAAAGATAGGAATTTCATCCACAAGTTTTAGTTTGCACGTACTAATAAGAAGAGATGCATGTACTTGCCAAGATGTGTTCTCCGTAAACCTTGTACTGTACATATGGAAACTACTCTTTGTAGTAAAACAAAGGTTAGACTTATGACAAACCTGTAACATTTATTAGAATTGTAATGAATCACTTTTATATCACACATGAGCAAGTAAACGGATAGAAAGTAAGTCGTCAGACAGTACAGTTAGCGTATGACCGGAGCGGCAGAGTGGACAAACACCATGCACGCTTGGACTTCTAAAGTGTTGAGGGGGGGGGGGGGGGGGGTTGGTGCTATATGATTGTTATATCTTTCTGATGTTTTTCACAACAGTTTCGACATTTGCATTCATTGTAAATATGTTTCAAGTTGAAATCTTATATCCTGAGAGAAAATAAAACATGTTGCGCCGTCATGGTGGCATACGAGTCTTATTGAAACCCAATTCGTACCTGTCTTTTGTATAGGGCCTAATATACCATAGATAATCTTAATTTCTTACGCTTGACAGAAATAAAAGATTTGATAAATTCATTTTTAAAGGGGTATGCATGTCTGTAAATCAATATACATGACATTTTAATAGTTATTATATCTCTATGGTTACTACATTCTGCCTATCATACCCACATATAGGAAAATAGAAGATATCAATAAAACAAAACTAATTGATACCATTAATATAGCGCAATACAGGTGCGGCACGCCTCATTTTTTTCATTTTTTGCCCTTTTATTTCTGAAAAATGGCCCCTTTCTTTCTGATAAGTGCCCTTTTCTCCAACTAAAAGTGCCTCTTTTCTTTTCTATTAAGTGCCCCATTTCAAATCTGATAATTGCCACCTTATCTCTAATAACCTACCCTGTTCTCTTCTGAAAAGCGGTCCTTTTCGAATAGAAAAAATACTTTTCTTTCTAATATATGCCCTTTTCTCATTTGATATGTGCATTTTTGCTTGTGATAGGTGCCCCCTTTTCCCAGAAAAGTACCACTTTTTGCTTGTGCCCCCAACTTTGAAAGACCCTCAGATGCCCCTGGCACTAAGTTCTACATATTATCTCTCTAGGAAGGAATATGAAATCGCAAAACATAATACAGTGGAAGCTCTTTATATTGAGGTTCCTAAATTGGGTCACAGACACTAGCTTGCTTCGTTTATCGCATTCCGTTATATCGCATCTCTTTATATCAATTTTCCACTGTACACATTTCTCCAAATTAATTGACTGAATCATCAACTGGTATATGTTATTTATCGACGGGGCGTGGCTGGAAGGGAAAAGTGTGGGAATGTAAGACCCCCACTCAAAATCTGAGGACCATTTCATTTTAATTTATTTCTCTTTGGGCTTACTTCGTATTTTTAGAAATCTCTAAATCTTATGAGGATGGAAGGGGGAACCCCACCCTCACCTATTGCATACGCAGTACGTGTTTTATCCATGTAATTGCTGTCAAATATGAAAAAACCCTAGGATGGTAGGGGGAACCCCTAGGCCTATATGACTATATAGATTTTTAGCTCACCTGAGCCTAAGGCTCGAGTGAGCTATTGCGATGGAAATTTGTCCGTCGTCCGTCGTGCGTCGTGCGTCGTGCGTCGTGCGGCGTGCGTCGTGCGTCGTGCGTCGTGCGTCGTCCGTTAACTTTTTACATTTTCATCTTCTTCTCCAAAACCCATGATCGGAATTCAACCAAACTTGGTAGGAATCATCCTTAGGGGTAGGGGACCCAAAGTTGCTAAAATGGTACATGTGGCCCCCAGGGGGGCCCAGGGGGAGGGCCCCCAATTGTAAAAGCTATGTAAATTTCAAACATCTTCTTCTCCAGAACCAGGCATAGCTCAGACTTGGTATTGTGTATGGAGATACCTCTATAGATGAAGAATGAATGTTGTTCATGAAATTTCTCTGAGTGGCCCTATAGGGGCCCTGTGGGGGTAACATACTGGAGGGGGGCGCTGCCAGGCAAAATGTACATTCTGATCTTCTTCTCCAAAACACATGATCGGAATTCAACCAAACTTGGTAGGAATCATCCTTAGGGGTAGGGGACCCAAAGTTGCTAAAATGGTACATGTGGCCCCCAGGGGGACCCAGGGGGAGGGCCCCCAATTGTAAAAGCTATGTAAATTTCAAACATCTTCTTCTCCAGAACCAGGCATAGCTCAGACTTGGTATTGTGTATGGAGATACCTCTATAGATGAAGAATGAATGTTGTTCATGAAATTTATCTGGGTGGCCCTATAGGGGCCCTGTGGGGGTAACATACTGGAGGGGGGCGCTGCCAGGCAAAATGTAGATTCTGATCTTCTTCTCCAAAACACATTATCGGAATTCAACCAAACTTGGTAGGAATCATCCTTAGGGGTAGGGGACCCAAAGTTGCTAAAATGGTACATGTGGCCCCCAGGGGGACCCAGGGGGAGGGCCCCCAATTGTAAAAGCTATGTAAATTTCAAACATCTTCTTCTCCAGAACCAGGCATAGCTCAGACTTGGTATTGTGTATGGAGATACCTCTATAGATGAAGAATGAATGTTGTTCATGAAATTTATCTGAGTGGCCCTATAGGGGCCCTGTGGGGGTAACATACTGGAGGGGGGGGGGGGCGCTGCCAGGCAAAATGTAGATTCTGATCTTCTTCTCCAAAACACATTATCGGAATTCAACCAAACTTGGTAGGAATCATCCTTAGGGGTAGGGGACCCAAAGTTGCTAAAATGGGACATGTGGCCCCAGGGGGGCCCAGGGGGAAGGCCCCCAATTGTAAAAGCTATGTAAATTTCAAACATCTTCTCCAGAACCAGGCAAAGCTCAGACTTGGTATTGTGTATGGAGATACCTTTATAGATGAAGAATGAATGTTGTTCATGAAATTTCTCTGAGTGGCCCTATAGGGGCCCTGTGGGGGTAACATACTGGAAGGGGGGGGGGGGCGCTGCCAGGCGAAATTTACATTCTGATCTTCTCCAAAACACATGATCGGAATTCAACCAAACTTGTTAGGAATCATGCTTAGGGGTAGGGGATCCAAAGTAGACCATGGGGGTGGGGGGGGGGGGGAATTATGTTAATTTCTAACATCATCTCATGTACATTCTCCTAGTTGTTTCAATTTCTAACATATCTCCTGGTGGTGCTAGAGAGAACATGCACCAGATATGAATTGATCCACATCAGGTGAGCGTCGTGCCCCTGGGGCTCTTGTTATTCATCTCTCCTTTTTTAAATGAGAAGATTTGTGCATCATGACACGCCTTTTTAGATCTGTAATATCTAAGCAATATTTTTGTGCCCCCGGAAACTACTGAAAACTTGGTCCCAATACCCCCTCCACCTTCATTCCAAATGTTCTAGTAATGCTTATCAATCGAGTTGTCGATACGACCATTGTTTCGCCTTGGTTTTGTTTATCCTGATCACCCCCCCCCCCAAAAAAAAAAAAAAAATAATAATAAAAATAAAAATAAATAAATAAATAAAATATCAAAAAATAATTTTAAAAAAATAACAGTCCAGTCCAAATTTTATTAGCCGAAAATGGAAATTCTCTTTGCCCAATTGATCATGGGCCCGGCAGCCAATGTGCAGCGCCAGATCGACGTGGAACGCCAAACAAGGTAGCAGCAACTCCCATCTTTTAGTATGACGCGGCCGAGGTTCGAACCCACGACCTCCCGATTGTGAGGCGGACGCTCTACTGACTGAGCCAACACATCGGTGTAAAAAAATTTCGTAGTCGGCAGGATAATAATAATAATTAATAATAATAATAATAAAAATAATTATAATAATAATAATAAATACATAAATAAATAAATAAATAAATCTGCCCCCTCACTGTTGAAAACAAACCTTTGGTGCCAATAATTGTCAAGCAAACCCTTGTTATATGGTACTAATTTTTTTTTTTTTGCTTTTGTGTTTTCCTTAGTAGTGGACAGGTCAATGTTCTGAATATAGGATAGGGTTCGTGTGGAATTCATGTCAATGCTTGGCAACCACTATGGATTTTTTTTTTAATTCATTGCTCAAATCGGAAAATATATGTTGCCATTTTTTTCTGTTGATCTTTAGGCGAAGGTCGAAGTTCAATGGTCATTACCAATATCATGACCATATTTTTATTCAAAATAGGTCGACCTTGGTATCTAAATGTGGCAAATTTTATAAGAAATATTTATGTCATCATTAATTTTTTCATTGCAATTTTCAGTTTTCCACAATATGCAGATGAGTAGACGTATCCAAATTTAACAAAAAGGTCATGGTAATGACCATTGACCTTAGACCTCAGTTAAAGGTCACCAAAGGTCAGCAGAAAAATGGCGACATATTTTTTCTGACATGGACATTCAAACAGAATGCATTCATAGTGGTTGCCCAAATTCAACATGAACTGCACACGAAACTACACAGCCCCCTACACACACACACACACACCACTAAAAACAAAACAAAAAATAATTATGTAAACACAATCGTCACCTTGTCTTCGATTACAAGGTCTGTATGTCTAAATTCAATATGAACTGCACACGAAACTTTATTCGGAAATATATGTCCAAGTCTGCCACTGAAAAGATTCACGCCTTCCTCCAGTCTCGACTTTGGCAATGCCCTTCTGTTCAATTTACCCCTAAATATGTTGTCCAAGCTTTGTTTCTCTGTCCACCAAGCGTACCCATATCTCCCCTGTCTTGCAGTCACTGCACTGGCTCCCTGTCGAACATCGCATTATTTTCAAAATTTTGCTCACTTTTCACTGCGTTCACGGATCTTCTCCCCAATACAATACCTCTTTAATTCAAAATTACACCCCCGCGAGATATTTGCGCTCATCCACTTCCAATTCTCTTGTGATCCCCAAAGTCGCAAAATCTTGGGGGAAAGATCATTTGCCCACGCATGTACTGAATTATGGAATAGCCTTCCTGAAGACATCAAAAAGTTTATAACATCTGATTCTTTTCAAAATCATGTTAAAACATTTCTGTTTAATTCTTAATTGATTTCTACATGCGCCTTGAGAATTACTAACAAAGTTGCTCAACTTCATACTAGATTGTGGCAAAGTTCCTACGGACTGGACAATAGGTATCCTTTGTCCGATATATAAAAAGAAGGGCTCGGTGAAAGAACCAGATAATTATCGCCCCATTACATTACTAAGCTGTTTAGGTAAATTATTCACATCTATTTTAAATGACCGAATCTCTTACTATGTTGATATTTGTAACTTGATGGGTGAAGAACAGGCAGGATTCCGAGAGGATTATTGTACTCTTGATCATATATTTGTTCTCTATTGTCTAATAGATATTTATTTATCTCAAAAGAAGAGAATATACTGTGCATTCATTGATTATAAGAAAGCCACTCACTCTGTACACTCTTAGAAATATTGGGCAAAATTTTACCCAAATTTTACCCAACATGAGGGTCCTTATGAGTCCGACCAACTTTTGGGTAAACTTTACCAATTTCATTCTTATTTTTGACCAATGTTTGGTAAATGCATGTAAAATTTGAGCAAGATTTAACCAACCTATGCCGAATCTTCATTTACCCAGTGGCATTTACCCAACATTTCTAAGAGTGTAAAAAGACACTTATTGTGGTCAAAAATGCTCAAGTATAACATTAATGGCAAAATTCTCAAAGTGATTCAGAATATGTATGATAGCGCAAAATCTTATGTTATGTATAATGGACAACGGTCCGAGCTCTTTGAGTGTAATATAGGAGTAAGACAAGGAGATAATCTATCCCCTCTACTGTTTGCAATCTTTATTAATGATTTTGAAACAACATTGAGAGAAAATTGCAATGGTGTTAAACTATTTCCGAGTGACCTAAAGGAAAAACTCCTTGAGAATAATGTATATGTACATGTATATCTTAACTTATTTACTTTATTATACGCTGATGACACCATTGTTTTAGCAGAATCTGAAAATGATCTCCAATACGCATTAAATGTCGTCGAAAAATACTGTAACGATTGGTCGTTGAATGTAAATGTACAAAAAACTAAAATAGTCGTGTTCTCTCGTGGTAAAATCCGAAATACACCCATCATTAGTTTCAAAAATCAACAACTAGAAGTTGTAGATGAGTATACATATCTTGGTACAGTTCTCAATTATAACAATCGGTTTTCCAAAGCCAGAAACAAACAAATAACCCAAGCATAAAAGGCATTGTTTAGTTTACGAGCAAAATCAAACAAATTGAATTTACCAGTCGATATTGAATTAGAATTATTTGAAAAATGAGTGCTTCCAATTTTGTTGTATGGAAGTGAGCTGTGGGGGCTTGACAGTAGTCTACAAGATGTTGAGAAGTTTCAAACTGGTTATTATAAACGTCTGCTTCATGTGAGTAAATTTACGGCAAACTGCATGACCTATGGAGAACTCGGCAAACACAGTATTAAGAAACTTATTGAGTGCAGGATGCTAAACTTTTGGATGAGAATAATCCTAAGCAAATCACCGAAATTGTCCCATACTGTATATGGTATTCTGAAAGTAATGTTTGATCTGGATATTTATCAAAACCCATGGCTAATAAAAGTTAGGAATACATTGGATAAATTAGGTTTATCTTACCTTTGGTTAGATAATCAGTCTATAGATCCACGATGGTTCAAAGCAACAATTAGAACACGTCTAGACGATATATATTCTCAAAATTGGCATGCTGAAATGTTTTGTAATTCGATGTGCTTAAACTATCGCATATTCAAAGAAAATTGTCACTGTGAAATATCTCTTCTAAAATTGCCTTTCAAATATAGGATTACTTTAACGAAATTCCGCTGTGGAAACCACCGTCTACCAGTAGTATCTGGAAGATAATTATGCAGGTATTGAACGATCACAAAGAACTTGCAATATCTGTGATACAACAAAGCTTGGTGATGAATTCCATTACTTGCCCTGCATTTCTTAAAGAAAAAAAACAAGTATATTGATGATTGCTATAAAAGCCGTCCAAATGCAATAAAAATCTACAAATTATTCAATTCTCCCAAAATTTCAACATTAATAAACTTATCAAAATTTTGTAGCATCATAATGAATAAGTTCAAACAATAAAGGACAACGTATTCTAATAACATTTGGGAAGATGAATTTATGTATATATTACTTTTGGAAATTTATTTCCTGTGCCAAAATTTAGTATCAAAAATTCTACTTTCACTTTCACTTCCTATCATTGTTAATATTTTCCCTTTAATCGGTGCCTTTGCCATTGCAATTCCAGCTATTCAATCCAAGTCGATGTATCTATCCGCCTGATCATTTCTTTGCACAGTTTTTTTTTTACAGTTATATTTGTTTTCATTTATTTAAATAATTTATGTCATCATTTATTTATCACTATAATATGATTAGTGATAATAATAATAATAATTATTACAGGTCTAGCTAATGATAACACAACACAGCATTCAGAATTTAGTTGAATTTTGTGAGACACTGATTTATTCGAGCTGAGCAGATCATAAGCATGCAGAACAATATATCAACAAACTATTGGTTTGACAATCTGTAAACATTACTTTAACATGAATATGCTTTTAGTCATGGTGCAAGAACTGTCCTGGCCTCAACTCTAGAAGGACCCGGGTGTTTTTATCCGTCTAATTCCCTTTCTTTCTCATACATGCATCTATCTGCACCGAGCATGGCCATCCATGCTAACCACCGGATGCTCTCTGCATAAGGGCCACCTACAGACAAGCACCCCCTCAAATCCCCCCTTGCCTGCTAGAGGTGTTTAGGATGACTCCACTGCTAATTAGCAGACGAGACCCCATCCACACCCCCAAGCTAAGGTCCAGGGATCCCAAAAAGCCACCTGCATCCCAAACAGTGACTCGCACCGCGACAGGCTGGACAGCGTACGTGACCCTTCCCGCTAAGAATGAAATGGTGCAAGATGCAAAAGTGGCTATTACGCAATTCATTTTATTACATCAAGTTCCAAAAGTTCGGCCAAAGCAGTTAATGATTAAATCACTTTCTAACAATACACAGGGATTGGGAAGTGAATAATTATTATTATTATTATTATTACCATTATTCTTATTATCATCATCATTATTATTATTATATTATCATTTTCTTTTTTATTATTAATATCATTATTACTATCATTATCATTATTATAATTAGGCCTACTATTATAATAATAATTATTATTATTGTTGTTGTTGTTGTTATCATCACCATCATTATTATTATTTGATGTATATATTTTATCTATTTATCTACTCTTTATTTTCTTCTCTCTCGTTCTCTTTCCTTTTCTTTTCTTTTCTTTTTCTTTTTTTTTCCTCTCGTCAATCAATTTAGTGGCACATTTGCTCCTTCGACGGGTGCTCCGGTCTTAATTTCACCGAGGACGTAGGGTTAGAGTTAGGGTTGTGGTGGGGGTTCCAGTTTGGAACTGGGAGGAGAATGAGGTTGGGGTTGAGTTTGTGGCTGGGTTTTATGTTTAATATGTGAATGTTCCATGGGAGCAGTTGTCGCCGGAGCAAATGTCATGGAATCATCAATTTGCACACTTTATGTAATATTTATATTTCTTATCTCATTATTCTGTAAATAACTTATTGTAAATACCTTGTAAATACACTAACTTTATTGTGAAATAATATTGTATATGTTACGTTCTATGATTAGTGTCCCCAATACCCAAACGAGGGTGACATGGGTCCAATAAAATCATTGTCAATCATTGACTTCACAGAGTGGATTTGGCGCTATATAAATTACATTTATTATGTTGGCATTCTCTTTCTTAATGGATATTTTTTCTTTTGTTCACTAGCGCTCGTGCACCTCTTTCTCTCCAATAATTTGTTACGCTCAAACACACTTCCTTCTCCCGAAAATGGCCACTTCATTAAAGTAGAATTAAGCCCAGAATATAAATGTACTTATGTTCAAAGGTGTAATCTATTCCTTCTTGTTGCCCTACGTAGTTTTGCATGAAAATATACGAGAGGGGTATAAATCAGGATTTTCTCAGCTAGCAAGATTTATCGTCTGCTAGCGATACCAGGGGGCTGCCATCTTCTTGATGTGTACATAAAGATATTTTTAATTAGAATGCCAAATTGTCTTTCTTCCTGATACAAAATTCCATTTGAGATTTAAAATATTTAACAGGTATATACATATGTTCTAAAAACGAAAGTGTTTTGATATTTCTTTGAAAATTACGATTTTACTAAATATCAATCTATTTTCTTGATACTATGACGTACGTGGCGGAGGGAATTAATTCAAATTTATGGATGATGAATTTCCCGTGCGTCAATAGTGACAAACTATGCATTCACCTGCTTTGAGATAATGGACTTCAAAAGTCAGAATGCGCGTTGTATAAATTATGTTCTGCTCCGTCAGGATAGACCAAGAAATCAATTTCTAGTTAGCAAACCCAGAGAATTTAAAAAGAAATCTATAAATTTCAAATTTTAAAATAAATGTATACACCTGTTATGTATTTTCCATCATATATGGGGATTTTTTTAAAATAATGAATAGAAGCAATTTAGCTCGTGGATTAAAAATATCTTCCTGACCGGAACGGTTCATGTACAACTCCATGTATTCAAGAAAATGGCAGCCCCCATGAAGTGTTAGCAGATGATACCGGGTGCTAGAATGTCTTGATTTTTAACCCTTTTCTGATATTTTATTTCTAAAGTGATACAGGTCAATGATTAAGAATATTTTACAACTAAGAACATAAGTACATATATTTTCTAGTGTTAATTCTCGTTTAAAGAGTCTTGAAATAATCAAACAATTCTAAAATACTTTTTGTTTAATGTTGTCACTAAGTAGGATATTTTCTTTATTGGGGGACATGTAGCGGCATGTTATTCATAATATATTACAGAACAGCCCCAAGGCTTAGGAACAGCCCCAAGGCTTAGGAGAACGGAAATTTTATGATATTTTAATGCACAGCAGATTGGAGAGTTCTCCCCCAATACATTGAGTTTACACTGATAAACTTTGGGTTTTACAGGGGTAAGAACCTTTGAGTTTATCAATCAAAAGTGTCAAATGTTAATTTGTATTACCTATACAATCGGAACCGAGTACAATATATCATAACTACTTCTTAACAGGCATAGGCCAATACGTAATCAAGAAAATAGCGACGTCCATGTAATGCTGAGAGACCTTATTTTATTATACATATACATATATATATACTTCAGAAAAAAGGTTTGCGGTACAACCATGTGAGTTGGAATAACTCCACGTTCCGGTCAGAATGCTCTGGCCGTCGTCAGGAGAATGAGAAGAGCGAATAAATCAGCAGAATTTATATATGAAGCAGCAATTCACTTAATAAAAATGGATGCAAACAAATAACATAGAAAGAAATAGTAACAGTAATATCAAAGTACCTACATTGAAAGGATAAATAACATCAAGGTACCTGCATTGAAAGGATAAGTGACATCAAACGAATCCTGCGTTGAAAAGAAACAATGAAAACAAGTGAACAATAGGACTAAGAAATCAATTAACCGTCTGGAAAAGGTGAAATATTGACAACAGAATACTAATAAGTATACTAAGTATACTAATAATAAATGTTGTGAAAGGCTGTGGAGAGAAAAAAAACAATGATAATGAACAAATTGAGGAGAGAAACATGAAATCCTGTTGGAGATAATCTGTGGAGAGAAACAAGTCATCCTGTTGAGGAAAGATATTAAATTTAAAAACATACATGTGGGAAAAAAGGGTGAAATAATGACATCAGAATGAGTATCCTAATGATGAATATAATGAATGTTATGAATGAAACAATAAAAAAGGTAATGAACAAGTTGAGGAGAGAAAAATGAAATCCTGTTGAGGGAAGCAATTGTGGTTAAAATACATAAAAATTATAACACTAGTTATTATTGGAAGAGTGAAAACCAAATGTCGCTGATCTGTAAACCCTTGTCCTGTGTAACTGTGTCATGTTTGTGAATCTCGATGGCTTCACGGACCCTCCTGGTATACCAGTTGGAAGCGGGGGCTACAAGTTTGGTGTCTTCCCAGTTAATCTGGTGATCACGAGTGACAGAATGATTGATAATGGCAGATCGGTCGTAGTGACCAAGTCTCCCATGGGCACGGTGTTCCCTGATATATATATCGAGAGCCGTGGATGTATTTTCCATAGGAAATAACATTGTCGGGGGCAGATGAGTTTTTGAAGAAAAAAAAACTCATCTGCCCCCGACAAGGGGAATTAATTAATAAGGTTGAGGATTTGTCAATCTGTCGGTCAGTTGAATCTGGTGTCGCCAAAACCACTAATCCGTCTCCGTGGTCTAGTGGTTAAGGCATTGACGTTCTAAGCCAACGACTCGGGTTCTATTCCCGGCGGAGACATTTTTGAGCCTTTGCAAAAATTTCAAAAAGGGAGGACAGCTCTTGGGAACTTTGATTGAACTACGCAACGTTATTCTCGCAATTTCTTTCACATTTATATATATATATATATATATATAGTTTGTTCCTAGTGCTTTAGTCTCGCTACCACTGGTTTCACGCAACGGCGTTCATCAGGCGAATGACTGGGCATAGTTAGATCCGCATGGGACGATGTGGTTTGATACGGTCGAGTGGTTTCGGGGTGTGATGGCGGCATTTAGAGATAATCTCACTTCGCTTATTCAACGCGTTTGTTTTGTTTATTATTATCAGTAGCTTTTCTTCAAGGCAGAGGTTACAGTTTCCGCTTTTTCTCCTATGCGTATTAGATCTTTTCATGATGCTCCAAATAATTTCGTAGTCGATGCTTCTCAGAGAAGCATCGACTACGAAATTATTTGGAGCATCATGAAAAGATCTAATACGCATAGGAGAAAAAGCGGAAACTGTAACCTCTGCCTTGAAGAAAAGCTACTGATAATAATAAACAAAACAAACGCGTTGAATAAGCGAAGTGAGATTATCTCTAAATGCCGCCATCACACCCCGAAACCACTCGACCGTATCAAACCACATCGTCCCATGCGGATCTAACTATGCCCAGTCATTCGCCTGATGAACGCCGTTGCGTGAAACCAGTGGTAGCGAGACTAAAGCACTAGGAACAAACTATATTGCTCTGCAGTACGCATTGAGCACTTTTTATGCTGACCTCGACAATGATATTATTATATTATTATATTATATATATATATATATATATATATATATAGAGGCAACAAAATGAGTAAATATATATATATATATATATATATAATGTGTGAGAAATTCGTTCTAATACTATAGCATTGGCAACTCTCGTGGGTAAATTTACATATGTGAGAAATCCATTGAATTCATTGAGAGAAATAATTTGCGTATCTAAATTCATATATACACATAATATTATATATACAATATGCCTAAAATATATTGATTGATATGAATAACCTCTCTCGTTGGCATGGTTGGTAGGCATCTTGTAGATCAACAGGTAGGAATAAAATTAACCTTTCAGCATATCTTCACTTTATTATGGGTGAGGTTTAGTTTGAACTGGACAATACGAGGTGCGTTTTCTTGGACGGCTTTGGGTCCACCTATTTTTCTTGTAATAATGGTATATAAGATCATGTAACATACTTTCTGTTATGCTAATCGTGTTATAGCAATAAACAATAAAACTTCCATAACAATCGAGAAGCTGTAATGAATTTAACATGGAATTACTCACAGTTTCCCAATGTTTTAAATGCAACATGATTGTCTTTAGATATATTAAACAAATAAATCTATATACGAACTTTTAAAATTGAGTTCTCTCATGAAATTAAAACAGTTGGATGATCTTTTAATAAAAAGAAGCTGTAAATTAAGTTATACGAAATATATTACCCTTATGGCTTATCACTGGAGGGCTTGAGGGATTCACTCGAATTTAAATGGCGGAAATTAAAGTTGTGTTTATAGGAAAATAGGCCGTTATCGACAATCAGGCCCATTTTCGACATAATTAAACAAGTTAAACCCGACGATGGCCTTAAGTAGAGCTTAACAAGCGCCCCCTGCACTCAACTATTATCGCTTTACACACGCGAGACAAAAAAAAAAGTTGAAAAGGGTATAGGTTTTGTCGGTTAAGTCGATAATGTCAAATTTGCCAAAAATCGGAAAAAGGGGTATATTTGTGGAGTTTGTCACTAAGCGTTTAGGATATCTTTTCCCTAGAATTGTCTTGTTTAAGGGTTTGTTTTACGGGTTACACTTGTTTAAGGGTTAAATTTTCAAGAAAGCACGCAAAAATACTTGAATCGGGTGTAAATTTGACCAATGGATAAAAGTTGTTTTGGGGAGGGTTTGGAAAACCTGTGGTCACGCCTTTGTATATAGAACAATATAGTTGAGTGCCCCCACCCCCGGGTAACAAGCCGACACTTTATGCCAATCGCTTTGTTAAACTAAAAAGCCGAACTTCAACCAAGCATCAGGTTTAACTTGTTATGTAGAACATAGACCAAAGCTTTTACAATGATGTATAAAAGAAAGGCTGCAGGGGACTTTTCTTTGTAGATTTTACTTAACAGAATATCAGGAAAATGTTCAATTTTATTTCCCAAACCGATATCAAATCGCTGCTTAAACAATTGCTGTACTTGGAGCCAATAAGGTCATTTAATTTCTAGACCCTTTCTTGAAATATGTACAATGGAACATTGGATTTGGAAACAATTTTAATGATAAAGCATAGACAAGGTATGTTCACACCGTTTAGGTTTCTGTCTAAATAAACCCACGTGTTCGATAAAATACCAATGCTTTTACTATATAATATGTATGTTTCACTCTCAATGACCATCTAATTTTACATCATTGCGTGTAACTTGTTCAGTCATTAAATTGTTTATTGTTTACGAGAAAACAAAACAAGCAAAATACAAATGACTATCTAACCAATTGCTTTTTAGATGAATGGACCAAATAATATGCATGGTTATTTTTGTGTCTCATAATAACATCACGATCTCTCTACGGAGGTGGAGATACACATCAACAGCTTGCTGGGCATCCGTTGCTATAGTCAAGTTGTCTCTGCTGACAATGGCAATGCACATGTCATAAACATCTTCATCACATGGTATGATGGAACGAAATGCAGCTTCACTTCTGCATACACTTGCTTGGGCATCATCAACACCGCAGATTTTGTCCTCAGCACCCCAAAGCTCCGGTGTGTAGTACATCATCATCGGACGTCCGCTGGGTACCCTGTAATTACTGGAGGGCCTGATAGTATGCGTGTTCCACATTTCCACCGTTGTGTCAAGTTCTGTCTATAAATATAATGGATAATGAAGATTCAAATCAAAAGCAACCAATATGGGGTAATAGAACATTGAATGATCCATCAATATCCTGCAGTAATTCAAATACATTTGATACAAAATGTCCTTGAAAAGCACAATCCCCTTTATTGTGGTTTGATTTTACGGTGTAACATGGAGCTAATTTTAATTTTTGCTTTGATAATTATTACCACTGAGTAATCCTAACGGCGGTCAAAAGTAGTATAACGCAAGAAACTATTTCGGAGGTGAACAACCCGTGCTTAACCTAAGTCCTGCCTAAGCCCTCTGAGCTGCATAATGGTAAATGTATCTTTTTTCATTTTGGGGCTATGTCACGAAATAATTTAGGTAATTTAAGGTCTATATATGTGTGTTTGTCGAGCAGACGTAGAAAATTAAAGACCTCAGCCTGACCCAAAACAACCATATATTGACGTAAAGCTTAGTAAACAAAGAATATAATTACCCTGGGTATTCATAAATTTTCGTCTCCGTTTATCCATACAAAATAAAAAAGATATTTTTTTTTGGTCCGCCCCCTCCCTATGGCGTAACAACAGAGGAAACTGCAGGGGGTCGCTAGACGTGTGACGACATGTCATGTATACAGCTCCGAGTGCGTCTACACGATATGTCGTCATCAAATTTTCACCCCCCGCAAAGTAGCGTTCCTCAGAGACGGGGCCCTCGTCAGAAAAACCACCGGGGCTCAACATTCGGGACGCTGTTACTCATTCCACAGGAAACGGAATCTCATGAAGTTGGTTTCAATTTGTTCAGAAAATATATAGCTCCCCGTGGATGAATAAAGCTTATATTTCAAAATTCGGTCAGGCTGAGGTCTTTAAGGGGATAAAAGACGAATTTATCTTTTAACACACTTGGTGGAGACTTTGAACTATGTTTTGCCGTCATGAATTTTAACCTATTATGCGCAATTGAAAATTCAACTAGTTTTATTTACCCTTGAAATTTCCGAATAGCACCATATCCAGCCTCCAATTAAGTTGCTTTTAATGAAGCAGAAAAAACAACAACAACAGAAAAAACAGATCAGTGAGGGTTTGAGAAAGATATAACGCATAACACAAAAGTTATGATACTTTTAAAGTAACGACATAATGACTGGCAATACCGCCTATACAATGTTATGTTATATATCCTCACTGCTCACTATTTTTGGTACATGAAATGTCTTTTTTTTTTAATTTGCACTTCTCCTGAATATATATAATTCCCTATGATGTAGTTATTTATGCACAGCAGTATCCAGACATTTACGCTTATATTAGATACAATTTTGATATCTGCAATAACACTTGCTAAACGGGTGTTTTTAGGCACTTTTATCTTCAATGCAAATGGTAAACGTATAGTAAATTTATGACATCACAGTTACAGACCCATTTACCAATTTTTGTATTATGATTCTCATTTTGTCAAACTTTCACTGATCTATTTATTTGATGTGTCTTCTTTGAGTAAAACAACACATTTTGGACTGGATTTGGCCTACTTTGTGAGTGCCTGTCCAGTTTTTGATGTATTTTAGATGTGGTGGTGAAATATCAACAACAACAACAAAATTAAGTCATCTCTTTAAGCTATAATTTGAATAATTGCTGCTCTTGTATTCATTAATTTTGTATTCAATCCGATGTATAATTCACTTTTCTCATTCGTTGCCAATAAGACGAACTGCACATTTTATCACTCACAAACTTGTTGAGAAATTTATAAATCATTAAATGTATATTGTAAAATATATATGATTACCTGAATTAAACCCATGAAGCAGAACTGAATTATATTCTTGTCCAAGAAACTTCCAGTGTAGTCTCCTCTTTCCTGTAGATCTCTGAACAATTCCATCCAGAAATGCGAGCATTCTTTCCGCAAAAAGCTCCACCAACTTTCAATTCTCTGATTCGCAGTACTTGCTCCTTCTATGTACACATTTTCTCCCCTGACGTCACTACGAAATAGTTCTTGAAAAGCACGAATATGTCCATTCTCCGTGCCACGGTCGCAACGCACGACACAGGGACACCCTCCACAAACCTTCACACCATCTAGAAAGTATCCACCAATGAGTTTTGGGTCGTTATTTGTACTGTACACATTTAACCAGATTATTTTTCTTGAAAAACCGTCAATACATCCACTTATACACAAACCATATGGTTTCAACTTGTCATACCCATCGATATGCCAAATGTAATTTGGTCCTTCCGCAAAGTATGCCCGCCTGATAAGACGTCTAGCTTTTCTTAGCTGAACACCTTCTGGGTCTAGTACTGTTAGTATCAATCGTACATCCTCTTTCCTCACACGAAGGCCACTTTGTTGGCATTTAGCATGCATCATGCGATATCCGTGCAACTGTCCCGAACCCTGTAACTGACTCTGGATGAATTGTACTACATCATCCAAACGGCTGTATCTTCTACGATAAAGATTACCGGCCCTTAATATCCGCTTAAGATGCCTTTCACTTAGAAGTATGTCATGGTGATGAAGTAGTATGAACAGTATATCTTTGTGTGCCATTCCAAGATCAAAATACATTTTAATGAAGAAATTACGATCACAAACAGAAGCCATTTTTCGTTGTTAACTCATGGGAAAGATATCTCGAGGGAACGTGATATTATCTCGAGGGAACGAGATATTATCTCGAGGGAACGAGATATTATCTCGAGGGAACGAGATATTATCTCGAGGGAACGAGATAATATCTCGAGGGAACGAGTTATTATCTCGAGGGAACGAGTTATTATCTCGAGGGAACGAGATAATATCTCGAGGGAACGAGTTATTATCTCGAGGGAACGAGATAATATCTCGTGGGAACGAGTTATTATCTCGAGGGAACGAGATATTATCTCGAGGGAACGAGATAATATCTCGAGGGAACGAGATAATATCTCGAGGGAACGAGATAATATCTCGTGGGAACGAGATAATATCTCGAGGGAACGAGATAATATCTCGAGGGAACGAGATAATATCTCGTGGGAACGAGATAATATCTCGAGGGAACGAGTTAGTATCTCGAGGGAACGAGTTAGTATCTCGAGGGAACGAGTTAGTATCTCGAGGGAACGAGTTAGTATCTCGAGGGAACGAGTTAGTATCTCGAGGGAACGAGATAGTATCTCGAGGGAACGAGTTAGTATCTCGAGGGAACGAGATAGTATCTCGAGGGAACGAGATAGTATCTCGAGGGAACGAGATAGTATCTTGAGGGAACGAGTTAGTATCTCGAGGGAACGAGTTAGTATCTCGAGGGAACGAGATAATATCTCGTGGGAACGAGTTATTATCTCGAGGGAACGAGTTATTATCTCGAGGGAGGGGGGGGGGGGGTAAACTATGGTATGTTTCATTACATGTTACATGTTGTTTTTAATAACAATTACTGAATTTCTTTTCTGTTTGTATAGCTGAAAGAAAAAAAATATTCTCGTGTGCTTGCACTTCCTTCATACAATATTGTATTATATGAATGGAAGGCATTCTATGCAATGCATTTTGTTGTTAAGCCTCTCCTATAAAAAGAAAGTGTGAATTGTTAAAATGTAATTTATTACATGTACTGTATCAGACAAGTATAATAATAATGATTATCATAACAATCTTGTGAAAAAAATTTGGGTTTATTGGAATCACTGTGCCATAATAGGATAACTATATTGTGTATATATAAACTGTATTTGAAAAAAAAACATGTTATGGACTTGATAAATAATTGTCAGATTTTTTTTTCTTCATTCATTATCAGAATTTTATATAAATAAGGATTCACAACTTCAACAAACAACTGGATATTTTTACACAACTTGTTAAATGTCATCAATTTCCAATTTGGTTTCCAGCAGAAAGAAAAACACAAAACCCACTCAACATTATTCACCCGCTTGTACCTTATTCGGTTTATTTAGAGATTCGTTCTAATAGAAGACCTCAAAAAAGTGCTTTCCAAATGTCAACATAAGATATAATTGGTTATATCATGTTTGTGCAGAAATGTAATTTGATATTTTCGAATCATTTATAATGAAAAATGCAAGAGTGAAATAAGTGAGAGAGGGGGAAAGGATACAGAAACATATGAAGGAATTTTATTTAATACTGGATCTACGATTATATATGGTTGTTCTCATGAAAGTGAATATACATGTACATGTATGTAAATGTTGATCAAGAAATGACATTATATTTATATAGCTAATTGGTGTTAAGATACTATTTAAGATCATGATGTGCATAAAACAAACAAGTAAGAAATGGTTGACTGTGACAAGAAATATTGAAATGCTCCCCCAGATAGACAATATGTAACTATATGTAACTATACATATGATTTGCATACTAATATTTGTTATAATATTTGTAATCTTTTTTGAGGTATTGATTTGCTATTAAGCAGATATTCCACTAAATGTAATACACATGGGGCTCAAAATATGCCTCATGATAAAACATTGCAATATTTTTGTATGTGTATGATTAATTATGTGCATTTATTAGAAAGAATCATTGTGAGAAATGTACTGGGTATTCATTTATTCTTATGCTTGTTTGTTAAAATGTATACATACACAGAGGTGGGGTTGTCAGTGGCGTATCCAGGGAGGCGCAACAGGCGTGCCCCCCCCCCCCATTGGCCGTCTTTAAAAAAAATATAGCACTACATAGCACTATTTTGCATCTCAGCCCTTCTTCAGAAGCAAAAATTTCTCCCACATGACGGCGATCAATAATTCCTGGATATGCCGCTGGGTTGTGTTTTCATTTCAGGAAAATGGACCTTGTGTGTTTACTGGAACTATGCCTGACTCACTGTAAGTACGTTCTCTCTCTCTCTCCTTTCCCTCTGTCTTTCTTTTCTTTGATCAAAATCATTTCATTTGTATTTCCCATTAAATAGAGTAACTTTAACATGCAGCTTTCATCTTGCTATTGTAAGGGATATTCAGCACGTCTCCAATAAAGATGCATGATACCTATGTCACTGAGAGCTCGGTGTTTCACTCGGTCCTATGCGAATATTATAGGATTTGAAGGTTTGCATGGTGAAGTTGTAATTCAGAAAAAAGGTTTGCGGTACAACCATGTGAGTTGGAATAACTCCACGTTCCGGTCAGAATGCTCTGGCCGTCGTCAGGAGAATGAGAAGAGCGAATAAATCAGCAGAATTTATATATGAAGCAGCAATTCACTTATTAAAAATGGATGCAAACAAATAACATCACGGAATCAGTATAGAAAGAAATAGTAACATTAACATCAAAGTACCTACATTGAAAGGATAAATAACATCAAGGTACCTGCATTGAAAGGATAAGTAACGTCAAACGAATCCTGCGTTGAAAAGAAACAATGAAAACAAGTGAACAATAGGACTAAGAAACCAATTAACCGTCTGGATAAGCTGGAAACAAAAGGGGGATTGGGACCGTAGGTAATCTGTGGAGAGAAACATGACATCCTGTTGAGGAAAGAAATTAAGGTTAAAACATACATATTGAAAAAAGGTTAAATATTGACAACAGAATGAGTATACTAATAATAAATGTTGTGAATGAAGTGGACCGGTGTGGCTGTGGAAAGAAAGGTGAAAAAACAATGATAATGAACAAATTGAGGAGAGAAACATGAAATCCTGTTGGAGATAATCTGTGGAGAGAAACAAGTCATCCTGTTGAGGAAAGACATTCAATTTAAAACATACATGTGGAAAAAGGGTGAAATAATGACATCAGAATGAGTATCCTAATGATGAATATAATGAATGTTATGAATGAAACAACAAAACAAAGGTAATGAACAAGTTGAGGAGAGAAACATGAAATCCTGTTGAGGGAAGCAATTGTGGTTAAAATACATGTGGAAAAAAACGGTTGATAAAAGATGACATCAGGAGTTGCCTGTGGGGGGAGAGGTGATGAACAATGGTAAACATGTCAAACCTGTGGAAAAAAAGGGCTGAAGACAAATCAGAAAGAGTAAAGAACACAAAATTCTGTTGAAGAAAGCAATTACGGTTGAACATCTGCGGAAAAAATTATAACACTAGTTATTATTGGAAGAGTGAAAACCAAATGTCGCTGATCTGTAAACCCTTGTCCTGTGTAACTGTGTTATGTTTGTGAATCTCGATGGCTTCACGGACCCTCCTGGTATACCAGTTGGAAGCGGGGGCTACAAGTTTGGTGTCTTCCCAGTTAATCTGGTGATCACGAGTGACAGAATGATTGATAATGGCAGATCGGTCGTAGTGACCAAGTCTCCCATGGGCACGGTGTTCCTTGATGCGAGATTTGATGTCCCTCCCAGTCTCTCCGATGTAGACCTGACCTGATTGCTGCAACCTGATTGCTGCTTCATATATAAATTCTGCTGATTTATTCGCTCTTCTCATTCTCCTGACGACGGCCAGAGCATTCTGACCGGAACGTGGAGTTATTCCAACTCACATGGTTGTACCGCAAACCTTTTTCTGAATATGCGAATATTGTTTACTGAGAGTGGATATGAGAGAGTTCGACAGAGATAGAGAGAGAGAGGGGGAGAATTATAGATCTAATCGTCATTGAGAAATGTTAAGAGAGCAATAGAGGGGGACAGGAGAGAGAAAATTATGTGGAGATTCGAGAAAAGAAGCAAAGAAAGAATGAGATAGAGAACGGGGGAGGGGGTAAAGATCAGGGCACATCCAAACTTATAAAAGGGAGGGGCACAAACGGAAAATACCTGACAATCAAACAGAAGAAGAAAAAAAATAAAAAGATTAATCCTCGGAAACCATTACCCAATTAAACCCATACTTCTGACGAAATAAACCCAGAGCAGTTGTCACCAAAGCAAATGCCGGATCACCGCTTAATAAAAAGATGAACTGATTCTATTATCATTCATATTATCAATATTATTTCATTCTGCCAAGACAAAACCAACAAATCGGTGAATCCAAAATAAACAGACTTAAAGAGAGTCACATGGATGTAGGGGGAAAAAATAACTCGATTATCTAAATAACTATAACCCGAAGTTTTTCTTTTCCTTTCCAATCCATCTAACATTACATAGAATAAAAATGTAACTCTCCCCTAAATGTTGGTTACCTCATTTTATAAGTTTCTATACTAATTTCAATTACTACATAGGCTACACATTCGTTACACATGCGTTTAATGTCTTTTTTATTAAATAAAATAATTACCTTTCAAGTTTCAGGAACTTTGTTTATGTGTGTCAGCTGATACGACTACAAATCGCGTTATCAGTAATGAAGTACGCATGCGCGAAATGCTAAAATCGCAGAGTGTGAGACATGAATCGCAGATCCTGTGGTAGCAAGCGATGGCCCGCGATATCGCTTTGCATCGCATCGCATCGCAAGTGATCGCACAGTGTGAGGCGGGCTTTACTTGGGCGCAAAGCATACACGCGGTAGGGAAGCATCTTACAAAATGAATAATGCATATGGGCTTCGGGGCGTTCAAATCGTGCCCAAATGCACACCAAATTGAAGTTATATATATTTTCAGTGCCCTACATGTATAACATTTTAGTCCATTTTAAACAATCTTACTCTTTACGTGCGTGCGTACGCGTGTGTTAAAGAAAAAAATGTTCTTCAAATGATACAAGATTATTTAAAATGCTAAAACAAAGATTAATCATTTTCACGCTTTGAAATTTTGAAATGTAAAAATGATCTGAAACATGCCCAAACTGGATCCTAGACCATTTTGAGCATTTAAGGATTTTGGGCGCGCACTCTGTGTTCAAATAATTGTTCGTTTAATTAACTTTCATCATGTCAAATATGGTTATATTATGACTTTCTATTGCCGGGATGTAGTGTATGTCGGATTTTTTACAAATTGGCGCCTAGAAGAAGTTACAGTACGATATCTATTAAAGTAAAAAATGGTTACAACTTCATAACCATATCTATCATTGTGCCAAATTTGAATATATTTTAACAAGCCATAATGGAGATACTGACGTCACAAAAAGTAAGTAGAAATAAAACAAAAAATAAATCAAAATCGAAAGAAAATAAGAGGTGACCTAAATTACTTAATGTAGAGCCCACCTAATTAAGGACAGGCACTGAAAATTAAAGTTTGTAAAAGTTGTGGCATTGTACTCCTAGTCCATAGCTCCACCACACTACTTCGGCGTGGTATTAATGAAGATTCGTTAACTTTGAAAGGCCACGTTGACTCTCAGAAAATATGGATACGACTTTTTAATGACTTTTTAAGGAAAACAAAATTTGGGAAAAGGCAGTAAAAAAGGGACAATTATCATAAGTCTGGATGGGACTTTCTTCTTTGGGTATGTGTAGCTCTATAATTTACTCACCTCGAAAGCTATAGAAAGAGAATGAGGGGAGGGGGGTATAGAGTTGGTGTAATAGAATCGACTAAGCTTTGGAACGTTTGAGTAATTGAAACTGTTGCTATTTACTCACTCGTTCGCTTCTCTCTTGAATGATGACTTTGGGTACCTTCCTGGAATCACTCTCTCATCCGGGAGGCAATCTAACGAGAGATATAAAAGCTATTCATTCAACAAGATAATGAGCGGGCATGTATCTATTTTTAAAATATTTTGTTGTGCTCCGGCAACGACTTTAACTTTTCGTATGTTCAATGGTTTGATATCTTTAAGGGAAAACCCCCAGCAACAACAAAAACAACATACTTTGTTTCCATTGTTATTCCAATGTTATTCTGATACTGCAGATATTTCTTTTATTTTATGAAACAAAACTATAATCTGATCATCTTTTGGCTAGTAACTTGCTATTTTTCAAAAATCTAATAGTAGACCAGCCAAACACCCAAAAAGGCTGTAGAAAAAGATTCGACGGCATTTTTGGGTAATGCTCGGCGTTCATGCTTAAAGTCTTGCAAAAATACTGACGAATAACGTACGGGCGGATGCCACGCGCATTTTTGCCTAAAAATGCCATTTTTGGCTCAAAATTTGAAAGAATGTCAAAAATCACGATTTTCATTTTTTTGACCTAATATGTAATATCTGATTAAGACTTTTCAAGTGATATCAGATTTATTTTGAGTTTCAAGTTATAAACCCTATTAATATACAATTGAAAGTTGGATATTACACACACATGTATGGCATAATGAAACATAAAACTGTGATTTACTCAAAGTAATAGGTTGTTAAAACTACCAATATGTCAAAGTTTTTTACCCAATGTAATTTGTCATTTTAAACACTTTTTCTTGATTAAAATATCATGTATATTGTCATGTCACACATAGAAAATAAATTATCCGATAAGGTGATAGATAACTCATTTTATGTTATCCCAAATGGAACGATGTATTTTTACTGGATGCGCATTTCACTGAAAAACTCTATTTGAAGGTACATCTAGAGTGTACATGTACAAAGGCAGTTATCGCATGTATTATCAGTATAGTCTATGGGCCAAAAACTGAAGTGTCCCCACCTCCTTAGAAATAATCTTAAATGATTTTTTTTTTCTGTTAGATGGGACCATTAACTCTCAAAATGTGCTTCTTTGCCCTAAATTAAAAGGTGGGCGTGACCACAAGGGCTATTACCATGGCAACGGATCAAAAACAATAGGATTTAAGAAATTGTCATGTATTCGTGATTAAGAAAGTACAAAACACATTGTAACATTCTAAAGTAATGTATCAAGAGTTTCTCACTTGATTAAAACCCAAATAAGAGTTATAAAAAGTGTCCATCGTGTTTGAAAATGGCTGTTTCCATGGAAACAGTAAGAACAAGAATGATATTTGAGCAAAATCCCTTGATGCTACCTTAAAAAGAGGTAAGTATTGATATTGACCATTATTATTTTCTCTTTTACAGGACATTCACTTACTAGTGTACCTTTTTTAGTAAATGGGTGATAGATGTGACTACGACATGTGTAGGCCGTTACCATGGTAACAAATATATTATTGAATATATCATAAAGAAATGTAATCCAGGGTCCCGGGTTCGAATCCCGGTCGGGGCATTGTAATTTTCTCACATTTCTTTATGATATATTCAATTTACTTCAATCCTATCAATTATGATATTTAATTACAAATTCAAATTGTCCTCTATAGAAATTCGTTGGCATGGATTTGCCCGACTTTAGAGGGAAGACCCGTCTCATTGGTAGGCCATTATATAGCGTACGCATGGAATTGGTATGGATGTACCCCCTACGCTCGATGGACAGAGAGGGGCTATATGTGAGATTGTTACTTTGCTTCGACGGGAGCCCGGATAGCTAACTTGGTAGAGCACTGGTCATGTAATCCAGGGTCCCGGGTTCGAATCCCGGTCGGGTCATTGTAATTTTCTCACATTTCTTTATGATATATTCAATTTACTTCAATCCTATCAATTATGATATTTAATTACAAATATATTATTGTGTTGTATTTCTAACAAAATACTATGGTTGTTTTCAACATGAAATAATGGTAAACATCTAATAAATTTTGCCGTCTGTTTGATTATATTAAAAATTTTATTTAATTGGAGTAGAGCTAAATTTGATTTATAAAAACTGTTGCCATGGAAACAGAATGTTAATGAAGATGAAATCTTTCAAAGAAAGAAATGTGACCTACCAATACAAAATAAAATGTTAAGCAAACTGAATTTGAACAATATCAAATGAATCTTATTATTTTTCACCGTAGCTATCAGAATCAGCTTGTTTGTCTTAAAGGCCAATTCAACCCAAATAATGAGTTTAGTTGAATCAGTAGAGTTAAATTAAATAAACGAAACAGTAACAAATATCAAAATCGGATAAAAATAAGAGATTTACGGCATTTTGAAGTTTTGCATTGTTTCGTAAAACAGTGATATGCTAAACATGGGCTGTATGAAAATTAGTGATCCGGTGATGTCATGAGCTCACATTTCGTTTTGTATTTTATTATTCAGTGATGATGTGTCATGTATCCATATAGAGATAATGGAATTATACTCTTGGGAAGAGCAGACTTAAGTATTAAGAGGGTTATGTATGATATTGTGTATTGTATTATGTAAACACACTAAAACAACCGGGACTCCAGTGGAGTAATGTACATTTATTATGCAAGTCAATGAATGTGCAAATCTGTGCCAAAAAAAATTACCACACAGTCAGCACATTTAATCTTTGATGGGATATGATTTTATATTTTCATAATGAAAGACAGAGATGATTTTTATCTTGTAATAGATAGTATATATTACAAAATAAATCCTTAGTTGTATACATGGAATTTAATTTAAGGTCATTTATTATAACTTTCCTTGGGAACAGGGGTGTGGATCTGTGTTCATGATTGGGGGATGACCGACGAGAGGAAGATGCGGTATCCCCCTCCCACACCAGGGACTTTTTCAAATATCTGTCTATAAAACTTGCATTTAGAGCATCCTGAAATGGTTTTCTGTATGATTAAATGTTGTTAAATAATGAATTTGGATAATTAGTAGTTTTAAGTTGATGTATCGTAATTCTCACATCCAAAAATATTGGGGGATTATACAGGTCATCCCCCACCTCAAATTTCAGGGGAATATATAACCCCCAGTTCCGATAAGTGCTTTTTTCCTTTGCAACAACATTATTTTTTTGCATTCTCATAAGCTGATAAGTACCCCTTCATCTGTTATTCCCCTATTCTGAGAGTTACCTGTTTTACTTAGACAAGTACCCCTATTCATTTTTTTTTCAATAAAGTGATCCTTTCCTTCTAATAGGTGCTCCTTTTCATCTCTGTTGAGTGCCATATTTATCCTCAATATTATTGCCCCTTTCATTCTGATACATGGCGTTTTCCTTCCATTAAGTGCCCTTTTGACCCCTAAAAAGAGTCATTTATTTTATAAAATATCTTGTGCCCGCCCCGCTTCGGAGAAAGAAGATCCCTTTTATGCTACCAATTATTATTTTAAAAAAGTTTAAATAAAATTTGCATTCCCTTAAATATGATTTGCCCCCCCCCCCCCACTTCGTAGAAAGAGGATCCCGTTTATGCTATACATTATTATCAAAAGACAAGTGTCAACAAAGTTTGATCGGTCGCTACGCTCGCTCGCCTAATCAAAATTAACATTCCCTTAAATACGATTGTGCCCGCCCCGCCCCTTGCCAAGAAAATTCCGTTTATGCTGCCAATTTCTTTCAATGAGAGATATTACTATTTTTCCGCTCGCTCTCTACACTCGCTCGCCCAGTCAAAACCTAACATTCCCTTAAATATGATAATTATTAAAATCGAACATTAGAAAGGGGGCTCGCTCGCGAATATGAAATTAACACTCATTTGATGTGGAACAAGTGATTGTAGGTGGTGCTTTAATTAGATATTGGCAAGGAAAAAAAATTATTCGAATTAGATTTATCAAATAGAGGTGTCGTGGGGTCTAGTGGATACGTCACCGGACTGTGGATCTCATGGTGGATCTCATGGTTCGCTGTTCGAATCCCGCCATGGCACGAATGTCCTTTGGCAAGACATTCATCTACATTTGCCACTCTCCACCCAGGTGTAGTAAATGGGTACATGGTAGGAATTTATTCCTTGACTGCTTTCAGCGCCTTATAGGGCACCTGGGCTAAAGCCAGGGTAATAATACTACTTCGGCGCTTAGAAACATATGTATTCAGCGCAATATAAATGTTTTGTATTATTGTTCATCATTAAATGAAAATAGACTCACGGTTGATATAGGTTGAGAACAAATTATTCAGTTAATTGCTTCTGCACATGCCCCTCCTCCCAAAAAATAAATAATAATGTTGTCGTCCACAAACAAAGGTTTATCGGTTATCGGTGGCACACAGACTCGGGTTCGTCGGTAAATTACGAAACAACGAATTACGAAATTACGAAAAAACAAAAGAAAAAAAGAAAGGCCAAAATAGGGGGCTGAAGTCCTAGATGTCAATGAGGGATAATTTAAAAAAGCTCCGCCAAAAGCACCCCCCCCCCCCCCGATCCACCACTGGGTATCACAGCCCGCTATGCTCGATTGGAAATTAAAGGAATATACAGACCCTCACACTCAACTGCACACTGCAATGTAAAGAGAGAAACAAATAGGATTATTTGAATCTTTCCCGAGATGGCTTCAAAATGTAGGGTATATAATGTACTTATGTATTCACTTTAACATTTCCATTTATGCCTTTCCCTTTTCCCTAAAAAGTGCCTTTTCTGTTATTGCCCCCTTGTGCATGCCCCCTTTCCCACAGAAGTTCTTTTTCTGCTAGTGTCTACTTTACACCCCCCCCCCCCCCCCCCCCCCCCCCCCCCCCATCACGAGACGCTTTGCCGCCCTGGTCTGTGACCAATATTAATTAGTTGCCAACTCGTGATTTTAAGTCGCTAAACTCTACATCAACACTAAATTTGTAATTATACCATATTTAGTTGCCAGCTAACCTTAATGAATATCATCGATATACATGTATGTATATGATCTTTGTGTGACTTTCAATAATAAATTTCCAAAGATGACTTTTTACGCTTCTTATTTTAGATGACAATCGACAAAGTTACGGGTCATGTTTTTTTTTTGTAATCCTGTAGTCCAGGGGCGGATCCAGGATTGAGTAAAAGAAGGGGCACAAAAATGAAAGTTTGTGAAAAGGTAGACCCGTATTCTTTTGGTCTTGCCAGCTTCTCGAAAGGGGGGGGGGGGGGGGGGGGGGGGGGTAGGGACAAAAAGAAAAATTTTCGCCAAACCTTCAAAAATTGCTCAGTAAGGGGTTATGGGGTCAAGTTTTCCTCCATAATTCCCTGAGAAGCAACCAAAAAAAAAAAAAAAAGGTCTTCTTTTAAAAAAAGGGGGGGGGGGGGGGCACAATCGAGAAAATGGGGATCGTCTATGGTAAAAATTCATACTTCTCTTCCAAAAGGGGGGGGGGGGGCACGGGGCTGTGCCCCCCCCCCCCCTGGATCCGCCACTGCTGTAGTCTCATTAGTACATGGATGTTATCCACATTCCACATTCGGCTTAACATTACATAATATACTCAATTTGTTAGTTTTGAAATATTCATAGCCATTTATTATTGTTGTTTTTACTTATTGTATCCCCCGGCAGTATGCCGGAGGATACTTTGGATTCAGCAGCGTTTCGCCGCCGCCGCCGCCGCGTCACATTCTTGTGTGCGCTCTAGCGGTCACATTTCTCGACGAATTTCTTTCAGACTTCCTGTGGACGTGTATCTTGGTAAAATCTGGACCCCTATAGTTTCTGGTGATGCTGCCCCAGTGTTCCGTCTTTTATAGGGTAAAAGGCCATATTTTGGGGGATAGTTTGTGTGCGCTCTAGCGGTCACATTTCTCAACGGATTTTGTTCAAATTTTGTATGAAGGTGTCTCTTGGTAAAATCTGGAACCCTATAGATTTTGGTGATGCTGCCCCCAGTGTTCCGTCTTTTATAGGGTCAAAGGTCATATTTTGATAGATGTCTTGTGTGTACTCTTGTGTGCGCTCTGGCGGTCACATTTCTCAACGGATTTCGTTCAAATTTTGCATGAAGGTGTCTCTTGGGGTAATTTAAAAACCTATAGTGTTTGGTGATGCTGCCACCAGTGTTCCGTCTTTTATAGGGTCAAAGGTCATACTTCAGGGCATGGCGTGAGTGCACTCTGCAGGCCACATTTCTCAACGGATTTTGTTCAAATTTTGTATGGAGATGTATCTTGGTATAATCTACACATGTTTAATTTTTGGTGATGCTGCCCTCATTGTTTGACGGATTTCTTGACGGATTTCGTTCAAATTTTGCATGAAGGTGTCCCTTGGTGTAATCTAAAAACCTGTACTTTTTGGTGATGCTGCCACCAGTGTCCCGTCTTTTATAGGGTCAAAGGTCATACTTCAAGGGATGGCGTGAGTTCACTCTGCAGGCCACATTTCTTGATGGATTTCTTTCAAATTTTGTATGGAGATGTATCTTGGTATAATCTACACATCTTTACTGTTTGGTGATGCTGCCCTCATTGTTCCGTCTTTTATAGGGTCAAAGGTCATTTTTCCATTTCTTGCACTCTTTCTTCTGCATTTCTCGACGGATTTCGTTCAAATTTTGCATGAAGGTGTTTTTTTGTTGTAATCTACACATATTTAATTTTTGGTGATGCTGCCCTCATTGTTCCGTCCTTTATAGGGTCAAAGGTCATTTTTCCATTTCTTGCACTCTTACTTCTGCATTTCTTGACGGATTTCGTTCAAATTTTGCATGAAGGTGTCTGTTGGTGTAATCTAAAAACCTATAGTTTTTGGTGATGCTGCCACCAGTGTTCCGTCTTTTATAGGGTCAAAGGTCATACTTCAGGGCATGGCGTGAGTGCACTCTGCAGGCCACATTTCTTGATGAATTTCTTTCAAATTTTGTATGGAGATGTATCTTGGTATATCTCTCAACACATTTCTTTCAAATTTTATATGAAGATGTGTCTTAGTGAAACCTACACATCTAAATTGTTTGCTGATGCTACCCCCACTGTACCACTTTCTATACAATAAAATGTCATATTCAGGTTGTTGTTAGGGTCAAATGTCATATTTTCGTTGCATGCATTCTGGAGGACACATTTGTTAACTCATTTCTTTCAGATTTTGTATGTAGGTCCATTATAGATTACACCTCTACAGTTTTTGGTGATGCTGCCTCTAGTGTTCCGTCTTTCATAGGATCAAAGGTCATATTTTAGTGGATGGCTTATGTGCGCTCTGAGGTCATATTTCTTCCGAATTTTCTATAAAAATTCATTATACTCTAATCTGCACAAATCGTTTTGGTAATGCTGCTCCTAGTGTTGACAATATTCCGGGCCACTGGCGGCAATTCTACACCATCCTTTTGTTTGAGGGAGGGGATGGGGGAGGGTCTTTGTCCCTCCTTCAAATCGCTGCCAGTGCCGGGGGATACATTTCGCATTGCGCGGCACCAGCAATGCACATTTCTAGTTATTTTATTACTTATATTTTTATCATGTAACTATATTACTTTTTTTTCTTATAAATTGTTACCAATTTATGCTATACCTTATTGTTTATTCCTGTTGCATCAGGAACATGATGCAAAACAGTTTTATACTGATCATGCTTTTATCCTGTATGAATAAGTTCAAATAAATGAATACATAAATACAGTGCTTATCAAAAATAGTATACACAACTCTGATAGCTTCTAATTAAAATGTTGTAATCGATGTGACTTTAAAATTTACTTCATGGTGAAGAATAGCTTATTGTCTGTCTAGTAGTACCTCATTCATGACATTTCTGCCATGGATGACTGAGCACCAGGGTTTTTAAAAAGAGCCAAACAATCAAAATCTCCTTGTTCCAAGTGTGGGCTGACGCTGATGCAACGAATGTTGCTACTTTAGTCTAAAATATTTTGTAAAAAGTTAAATTCTCCTTTGTGCTTCAATGCTTCATTGTTTAAAGTAATGTAAGCTTCCATATGACCTTGTTGTCATGGATGACTGAGCACCAGGTTTTTTTTTAAAAGAGTCAAACAATCAAAATCTTCTTGTTCCAAGTGTGGGCTGACGCTGATGCAACGAATGTTGCTATTTTAGTCTAAAATATTTTGTAAAAAGTTAAATTCTCCTTTGTGAGAAATAAATAATAATGGTCAATATCAATACTTTTGCTCAAATATCATTCTTGTTCTTACTGTTTCCATGGAAACATAGTTCCATGGAAACAGCCATTTTCAAACACGACGGACACTTTTTATAACTCTTATTTGGGTTTTAATCAAGTGAGAAACTCTTGATACATTACTTTAGAATGTTACAATGTGTTTTGTACTTTTTTAATCACGAATACATGACGAAAACATCCCCTTAGAAAGAAAGGGCATCACATTTACAGGGTTGTTCTTAAGGGATTACATAGAGCCCTTCATGTAACCCCCTTAATCCTATTATAGCCCCCATTCAGGGTATGACAGTTGTATTCATGAAGCAGGGAAGACCGAGCTAGCTTTAATGCTTGAGTGATCTTTACAGTGTAGCATTAATAAGCATATCTCCTGGACTCTTGAGATAGGTGCCATGGATAAGAAATTCATTCATGTAGACCACTTTGCCATCAGAACAATTATTTTATAGTCAGTTATTCCTTTATGCATTGGTTCTTGGTTGAAAAGTGGTAAATACTGCATTGTGAGCAATCCATGACCAAGCAATGTGCATACTACTCTCTCGACATTCTCAACTTCTCTTTCTGTCTGAATAAAACTCTGTATTCTCCATTCTTTTAGTTTCTGATCCCTCTTTTTCTTTCTTCCTCCTTGTTTTTATTATATTTCTTGGCCCTCTCTTCCCTGTCGAGTTTGTCTTCGCTCACTCTCTTATTTTTTTTAATCTCTCCCTTTCTTTTCCCTTTCTTCAAATTGGTATCTTTTTCAGGGTCTCTTTCTTGTTCTCTCTTCTCTATCCATGCTCTCTTTCCCACTTATATTTACTTTGTCTCTTTTACATTTGACCATTGACCTTACAAACCAAGAGTCCATCTCCTCCAAGTCATGTAAAAGTCCTGATATAGTGATAACAAACTAACAAATCTTTAATTTCATGCATAATGACTTCTATGACCTTTGACCTTCGACTTCTAATCAGTTCGTCTCAATATAGTGATGCATGCATGCATACTATTACCAAGTTTGACGTTAATGGCTCATATTGTTCAAGATTGAAAGGAGGCTGAAAGCCTGAAATTTCATGGTAAATGACCTTTGTAACCTTCGGCATTTGACCTGATTATACCTCAAATGGCTCTTAATTTCATAATTGACCTCTGTGACCTTTGAACTTCGACCTACATACCCAAAAATCTAATCAGACTGTCTCCCTATGGTGATATCAACTAGTACGTTTTAATTTCATAGCTGTTAACAAGAAAGCGAGATGGACGGAAGGACGGACAACCCGACAACATACCGGTAATAACTCCGGTAGCACCTTCGGTGGGCAGAGGCATAAAACTGTAAAATATATTGGGTATATAGAATTATCTTTCATGAGCCATTCTTACACATATCTATATCCTAAGAAAATAGCTATAAATTATTTCGAATCAGTCTAACTACGCCATTCTTGGCCATTCGATTTTGCGTCGTATTTCTAATTCATTTGTTGTTTCATTTCGTTTGTAGATTCTCTGCAATTCATGGGCCAGACCAATTTTTATAGTCGATAGAATCATTTTGCGTTGTGCATTTCATTCATTTATTGTTTTATTCGTGTTGTAGATTCAGCTAAGTTACGCCCCAAATCAATTATCCACAGGTTTAAAACATTTTACGTTGTATACTTCATTCATTTGCTGTTTCCTTTGGGTTGTAGATTCTCGGTAAGTTACTTCCAAAATCAATTTTCGATTCTATAAAAAAAAAACATGCGTTGCATACTTCATTCATTTTTTGTTGTTTTATTTGGGTTATAGATTCTCCGTAAGTTACACCATAAATCAATTTTCGATTCGATAAAAACATTCTGCGTTGTATACTTCATTCATTTGTTTCATTTGCGTTGTAGATTCTTCATAAGTTAGGCGCCAAATCAATTTCGATTAAAAAAAAATATTTTGCCCCGTATATTTCATTCATTTGTTTATTTTATTTGGGTTGTAAATTCGTGTAAGTTAGACCCCAAATAAATTTCTGATTCGATAAACATATGTTGTATCGTATATTTATTCATTTTTTTTTGGGGGGGGGGGGGGATTGTAAATTCTCCGTATCTAACGCCCAAATCAATTTTCGATTCGATAAAAAAGTGTTGCCTCGTATACTTCATTCATTTGTTTTTTTCATTTGGGTTATAGATTCCCGTAAGTTAGACCCCAAATCAATTTCTGATTCGATAGAAATAGGTTGCCTCGTATACTTCATTCATTTGTTTTTTTTTTCATTTGGGTTATAGATTCCCGTAAGTTAGACCCCAAATCAATTTTCGATTCGATATAAATATTTTGCCTCGTATATTTTATTCATTTGTTTGTTTTATTTGGGTTGTAGATTCTCCGCAAGTTATGCCCCAAATCAAGTTTTGATTCAATACAAATTATTCTCTGTTGTATACTTTAATTCGTTTGGTGTTTTTATTTGGGTAGTACCTTCTCCGTAAGTTACACCCCATATAATTCTGCGTTATACTTCATTCAATTGTTGTTTCATTTGGGTGTAGATTCCCCGTAAATTAAGCGCTAAATCAATTTTCGATTCGATAAAAGTATTTTGCGTTGTATATTTCATGTATTTGTGCGGTTTCATTTCTGTAAGTTACGCGCCAAATTAATTTTTGATTCGATAAATGTATTTTGCGTCTTAGTTCTAATTTGTTTGCTGTTTCATTTGGTCTGTACTCTGTAGATCCTTTGTAATTATGAACCAAACCAATGTTATATTCGACATAAACGTTTTGTGTTGAATACTTCATCCATTTGTTATTTTATTTGGGTTGTAAATTCTCTATAAATTACGCGCCAACTTATAATTTTCATTTCGATAAACACAATTTGCGTTATATACTTCATTTATTTCATATTTAATTTGGGTTGCATATTATCCCTAAGTTAAGCGCCAAATCAATTTTCAATTTGATAAATGTATTTTGCGTCTTAGTTCTAATTTATTTGTTGCTTCATTTGGTTTGTAGATTCTTTATTTATGCGCCGAACCAATTTCATATTCGATATAAACATTTTGCGTTGTATACTTCATCCATTTCATGTTTTATTTGGGTTGTAGATTCTCTATAAATTACGAGCCAACTTGTAATTTTCATTTCGATAAAAACATTTTGCGTTGTATAATTCATTCATTTCGTATTTTATTGGGGTTGTATATTATCCATTTTTCGATTCGATAAATTTATTTTGCGTCTTAGTTGTAATTTATCTGTTGTTTCATTTGGTCTGTAGATTCTTTGTTATTTATGCGCCGAACCAATTTTCTATTCGATCTAAACATTTTGCGTTGTATACTTCATTTATTTCATATTACTTCGTCTCCAGCGTCTCCAGCGTCTCCAGAACTGGGCTGCTCGTCGTTTTTCAAGTCCGCCGTGACACACCAGCTGAACCTCTTTTATGTAATCTTCACTGGCTCCCTGTTAAACAACGTATTATCTTTAAACTGCTGTTATTAGTATATAAATCACTAAACAATCATGCCCCCACATATTTGTCTGACTGTTTGAAAATTTATGTCCCTGGCAAACGAACTACATCATCTGAAGACCCACTAAAATTAACATATTTAACTAAACGGAAACAGACTGGTGATAGAACTTTCACTGTTGCATCCTCCATGGAATGGAACAAACTCCCTCTCACTTTAAGACAATCCCCTTCTATTGATTCTTTTAAGAAGTGCCTTAAAGCCCACTTGTTTTAGAAAACTGTCTTACTTTTTTTTTTTTGGTGTGTGTTCTGTTGTCATGTAATGCTATGGGTATAATGAATTGTAAGCGCTTTGGGCCACTATGGGAAAAGCGCGTTATAAATGCTAGGTATTATTATTATTATTATTATTATTTTATTTATTTTTATTTTTATTTTTTTATTTATTTATTTTTTTTATTTTTTTATTATTATTATTTTTATTTTTTTTTTTTTTTTTAATTATTTATTATTATTAATCATGTATTATTATTATTTTATTACTATTATTATTATTATTACTATTATTATTATTATTATTATTAATATTATTATTATATTTAATTTGGGTTGTATAATCCCTATTATCCCTACAGCATAACAAGAACGATATCAATTATTACCCACGCCGATGAAATCGGCAGGGTTATGTAAAGGGCTCCGTATGTTTTTTTTTTTTTTTTTGTTTGTTTGTTTGTTTGTTTGTTTGTTTGTTTGTGTACAAGATAACAAGAGAACGGGTGAACGGATTTGCACCAAATTTTCAGGGAATGTTCAGAAAGTGACAGGAAAGAATCGATTAGATTTTGGTGATGATTGGTTGACCCCTGCAAATTCTGTGTGACCTTGAACTTTTGACCCTGTAGTAAAGTATAGGAACTTCAGTTCAGAGAGTGACAGGATAGAAACTAGAAAGTTTGATGACCCCAAACTTCGCCTGCCGATGCAGAAATATTTTGGTCAATCAAAACACTCATTACTTCGTCTCACCAAAAATCTATTTCAGGTTTATGAATTTTAGAAGACTTTTAGACCCATTATTTGCTATTTCACTTCAAATCCGCACGAGCCTGCAATGAATATTCAAAGCCAACGTATCCCAGCAACAAGGGATTTTTCGCGCTTGAACTGTACTCGCGTTGCGAAATCGAAAGCGGCTAGGTATACGGTATACGTATAGCCTAGCACGTCTAATTTCTCCTATTTCTTATCTTCTGTGCATTTCTGTTTAGTTTCTTCGGTTCTTTCCACTTTGTTGTGGAAGTTTTTGTGATTTATTTTATCCTGGTGGACGTGTAGTACGTGATTTTAATTGTTTTCGGTGAAAATCTGGTGCGTTTGTTCGACGTGAGTGAGTCTATCGCACTCGCGAGTGTTCGCGTGTGTTGATCTGAGTGAGTGGCTGAGTAGCTGTAGTGTACGTACATAACTATACACAGCACTGTCGCGAAGTGCCTGGGGCCGGCTGACTGTAGTACTGAGTGAGTAAGCTCTGTGCCTCGCATGCACGTCATTTTCAAGTCGAGATCCAACTTCTTTTGTCGTCATATTTATTTTATCCAAGCCCGATGAAAAAAAAAACAACAACCCGAATTGCAATGTAAAGATAGAACATGAATACATTTACTAACACTGACATGACTGAACCAAGGCCGTACGCAGCGGGGAGGGGGGGGGGGGGCAGTTGCCCTGCCCCCCCCCCCCCCAGAAATTTCAAAATCATACTTTTTTTTAATCGGGTTTTAGACTTCAAGTTATGGGTTCCTTTGAAAGCGATCATCTTGCCCCCCCAGGAAAAAAAATTTCTGCGTACGGCCTTGGACTGAACACTGAATACAAATTGCTAACATTTTTTTTCTCACCACGCCACGCTCTCTGACATGTCTAATCAATTACTTTTAGGGGAGGGATGTTTCAATAATAAAATATCTTTTCAGAAGAATTTTTTCAAGGGTGGGGACACACAAAGCTATGACCTGGATATGGCAAAATTTATGGGGGGGGGGGGGGGGGAGATGTGCCTCTTGTTATCCCCTTTGAATGGCTACTGCTTACAAAAATAATCGCAACAAAACAAAACCTATTGGGTTAAGGCGTGGGTCTGCCGCCTTTGACGGCCTTTCTAGTTTTTACTGAGTTTAACATTCTTCGAAGTCCGGTTTTGGTGATCCTTGAACTTCACTTTTGGAGTAGGTCGGTAAGAGCAGGGACATTTCCCTGGTATTACGTAATAGTCTCCTTACGCGGACGGGGAAGCAGAGGCTATAGAATTATCCTTATAGCCTTTTTCACAGCATAACAAGAAAGATATAATTGTTTTGAATGAGTTTAATTTCTTCATTCTTGGCTTAACGCAGTATACTGTTAAGACGGTGGAAACTTCATAGTGCCTGGAAGAAAGTCTATAATTATAGTAAACGACCCACGCCCCCCCCCCCCCCCTCTCTCTCTCTCTCTCTATATATATATATATCCCAAGTCGGGTTTTGTTAATCCTGAAGCATCACTTTAGGTGTGGTGCTACCGAGGAACTCCTTTTATACGCGGCCACAAGGCTCTAGTACAATAATAGTACGCACAACAAATGTATATTCTAATAAGTTGTGTATTATGGGATCGGTTATTAAAGTGACAATCACTTTGTAACAAATCACAGCAGACTCAAGTTTATTGAAGTTCAAATAAGATATATTTATTCGCTGTGCTTCATGAATATCTCAGGTTCCAGATCAGAGTAGTCTAAGCAATCAGCCAAGAAGGCTCTCCTCTTTCACGTTCAGAACTCTTCTCCCCCTCTAGCCTTTGGATACCCGCTCATATATAAGAATCTACTTTTGGCATTTACTTTATTTACTTTGTTGGGAGATGGACAAAAGGGGGTTTGATGATTGGGAAGACAATGGCAGGTTAGTCTTTGTTGTGGGATTTGGGGTTCTCTTAAGCTATAAATATTTAGAGTTTTATTGCTTGGGATTAAATCATTAAATAGAAGTTCTTAGAAGTGGGGTTCAAAGAAGTGGGGATCTGGGCATCAAAGGGGGTTCTTTAAATGGGGGTGGTGTGTGTCATTTTATCTTTCATTAGCAGGTCTATAGATTTATATCAATTTAACCACTACATAACAATAGGATTAACACGTGAAAACATGGATTATAAGAATGATTATTGTTCCTCTAGTATTACCTTGAATTTAGTGTAAATGTGGCTTACATGTAATTTGAGAATTAGAAAAAGCTTAATGAAGGCTCAAAAAGTGGAAGGGACCAGGCATAAATCCCCGGGAATGTGCATGCTTTTGGCCTTCTATATCTCCCATTAGGTTAACACGCAAAAAGAGGGATTTTTGAATGATTATAATTCACCCAGAATTAAATTAAAATTTGGAAAAATGTGCCATAAATAAAATTTGAAGCTCTGAAAATGTTTAATTAAGACCCAACTAGTTCGAATAGACCCCGCATAAATCCTCGGAAATATGCATGCTTTTGACCAAGAAAAGTGTCGCCTGTCATAGGTTTACACGCGAAAACAAGGAATTTTCTAAACCTAATTCTGCGAAATATCTATCGGATTTTAATTTGCTATCGTTTCCTATAATATGTCTTAGTTTGTAAACTCCTTTTTTGTGCATCTTCTCATCGTATGTACAATTTCCTTTAAATCGAACAAGCTTATTATTTAAAATTACCCACATCACCAATGTACCGGTTATTACTTCTGACACCACTTATATGTCTCGTATTCACCCAATCTTCTAATATATTCATATAAAATTGCGGAGCTGTCACTTTTAATAATACTAGTAAATATTCACACGAAAATATGAATTCTCCACCTATGTGTCTAGTTACAAAGTTAAAATACTTTTTCCATTTCATATCTTCATCCTTATTTAGAAGGAGGTTTATTATCGTAAAAATGTTTGCGCTTTTCTATCATATTAAAATTTAATACAGGCAAGTTTTTAATTAATATGAACTGTTTTGACTCAGTTTATACTCCGTCATTCTCGGCTTGACACAATATTTGTAAACCGGTGTAAAATTATCCATATAGCAGGCGGGGAAGACAGATACTCAATATCTCTCTCATCTCTTCTCTCTCTCTCTCTCTCTCTCTGTCTCTCTCTCCCTCACTTTCGGTCAACTTGGGTTTTCGTGATCCTTGAACATCACTTTTGGAGTAGGTCCGTAAGAGCAGGGACATTTCCCTGGTATTACGTAATAGTCTCCTTACGCGGACACTCAGTGTTGGCGGGGAAGCAGAGGCTATAGAATTATCCTTATAGCCTTTTTCACAGCATAACAAGAAAGATATAATTGTTTTGACTGAGTTTAATTTCTTCATTCTTGGCTTAACGCAGTACTGTTAAGACGGTGGAAAATTCATAGTGCCTGGAAGAAAGTCTATACAGTAAACGACCCCCACCCCCCCCCCCTCCCTCTCTCTCTCTCTCTCTCTCTCTATATATATATCTATATCTCTCTCTCTTCCCAAGTCGGGTTTTGTTAATCCTGAAACATCACTTTTCGGAGTACGGCTGTAAGAGTCTTTCCCGAGGAACTCCTTTTATACGCGGCCACTGTTGGTGGGCGAGTGAAGGGGGGGGGGGGGGTGGAATTAGAGCCGTTGCCTGAATATTCTGAAATGGTCTCGACGCGGTATTGTTGGAATTTAGGCCTCAATATCCATTGTTTTATTCGATTACGTGGGCAAAATATATAACTCTACATCCATTCATAAACAGGACAGGCACTTACTTTCATCAAAACGGGAATGAACATAAACTCTGATCTTAAACAAGAAGAAGGAGAAGAAGAATACTATTATTATTATAAAAATGTTTGCGCTTTTCTATCATAGGCCGCAAGTTTTTAATTAATATGAACTGTTTTGACTCAGTTTAACTCCGTCATTCTCGGCTTGACACAGTATTTGTAAACCAGTGTAAAATTATCCATAGCAGCCGGCAAGACAGATACTCAACATCACCCTCTCTCTCTCTCCTCTCTCTCTCTCTCTCTCTTTCTCTCTGTCTCTCTGTCTCTCTCTCCCTCACTTCCGGCCAACTCGGGTTTTCGTGATCCTTGAACATCACTTTTGGAGTAGGTCCGTAAGAGCAGGGACATTTCCCTGGTATTACGTAATAGTCTCCTTACGCGGACACTCAGTGTTGGCGGGGAAGCAGAGGCTATAGAATTATCCTTATAGCCTTTTTCACAGCTTAACAAGAAAGATATAATTGTTTTGACTGAGTTTAATTTCTTCATTCTTGGCTTAACGCAGTACTGTTAAGACGGTGGAAAATTCATAGTGCCTGGAAGAAAGTCTATACAGTAAACGACCCCCGCCCCCCCCCCCCCTCTCTCTCTCTCTCTATATATATATATCTATCTCTCTCTCTTCCCAAGTCGGGCCACTGTTCGCGGGCGAGTGAAGGGGGGGGGTGGAATTAGAGCCGTTGCCTGAATATTCTGAAATGGTCTGGACGCGGTATTGTTGGAATTTAGGCCTCAATATCCATTGTTTTATTCGATTACGTGGGCAAAATATATAACTCTACATCCATTCATAAACAGGACAGGCACTTACTTTCATCAAAACGGGAATGAACATAAACTCTGATCTTAAACAAGAAGAAGGAGAAGAAGAATACTATTAGTAAACGAAGAAGCTTGACTGGGGAGGAATTTTTAATTTGTAAACAAATCTTTCGGCATATTACTCCCAGTGTTAAAGATCGCATGCTCGATCTATAATGAAAAACACAAGTCAGAAAAAATTGGAACCAGCGGGACTCGAACCCGTCATCCACCGCCCGCCGGGCAGCGACTCAACCACCAGGCCATTCTGGTTCACGGCCAAGTCACGACGAACTAGAATCAAATACCCAAGATCCTCTTCTTTCTGACTCATTAATATTCAAACGGTCCGCCGTGGAACAATGGTTAGTAAACGAAGAAGCTTGACTGGGGAGGAATTTTTAATTTGTAAACAAATCTTTCGGCATATTACTCCCAGTGTTAAAGATCGCATGCTCGATCTATAATGAAAAACACAAGTCAGAAAAAATTGGAACCAGCGGGACTCGAACCCGTCATCCACCGCCTGCCGGGCAGCGACTCAACCACCAGGCCATTCTGGCTCACGGCCAAGTCACGACGAACTAGAATCAAATACCCAAGATCCTCTTCTTTCTGACTCATTAATATTCAAACGGTCCGCCGTGGAACAATGGTTAGTAAACGAAGAAGCTTGACTGGGGAGGAATTTTTAATTTGTAAACAAATCTTTCGGCATATTACTCCCAGTGTTAAAGATCGCATGCTCGATCTATAATGAAAAACACAAGTCAGAAAAAATTGGAACCAGCGGGACTCGAACCCGTCATCCACCGCCTGCCGGGCAGCGACTCAACCACCAGGCCATTCTGGTTCACGGCCAAGTCACGACGAACTAGAATCAAATACCCAAGATCCTCTTCTTTCTGACTCATTAATATTCAAACGGTCCGCCGTGGAACAATGGTTAGTAAACGAAGAAGCTTGACTGGGGAGGAATTTTTAATTTGTAAACAAATCTTTCGGCATATTACTCCCAGTGTTAAAGATCGCATGCTCGATCTATAATGAAAAACACAAGTCAGAAAAAATTGGAACCAGCGGGACTCGAACCCGTCATCCACCGCCTGCCGGGCAGCGACTCAACCACCAGGCTATTCTGGTTCACGGCCAAGTCACGACGAACTAGAATCAAATACCCAAGATCCTCTTCTTTCTGACTCATTAATATTCAAACGGTCCGCCGTGGAACAATGGTTAGTAAACGAAGAAGCTTGACTGGGGAGGAATTTTT